>CM060329.1:6954919-6957419 GCA_030674155.1 Stramonita haemastoma
GCTGTGTTGTTGTGGTGGTGTGATGTTTGGGACTTCTGGGGGCGTGGTAATTTCATGGTGTAGTGTTATGTGGTGTGATTCGGTGTGATGTATTATATAATATGTGGCGTGGTGAGGGCAGAATTATGTGATATGGGGTAGAGTCGGGTGTACTGTAGTACAAGTGTGGTTTGATGTGGTAGGAAAGTGATGTGGTGTAGTATGATGTGGTATGATACTGCAACCCCAAGACTTCTCCCTTCACTTCTGAAAGAGTCGGTCCATGGCCCTACACTGCTCTGAACTGTTCAGGCACTAGCATGTTGTGCAGCCCAACCAGGCACTGCACTGCGCTGTGCTGCACTGCACTCCACACTGCCAAAATTGACAAACACTGCATATCATCACACTGACGGGACGGGATAGCTTAATGGTCAGAACACTGCGCTGGCAATTTGACGACCCGAGTTTGATTCCCGGTCGAGGGGATTTTTCTACTGGAGTTAAAATCAGTGCTGACTCCACTCTCCCCAAAAGTCTTTCGGATGAGACTGTAAACCGAGGCCCCGTGTGTGAACGCACGCAGAACATCTTGCGCACGTGTTAAATCCTGTTCCGCTTTTCGTAAGAGTAGGCCATTGTGTGCCGGTGGGAGCAGATGACAATATTTACACAACTGCATACACATGGGGACTGGATGAAAAAAAAGCGCATGAGTGCTTATTCTATTATCCTCGATATAAAAGAATAAAATAAATGAACAAAATAAATAAAACTGACTGGGCGCGGCTCAGAGCTGTGTCGTATATAGATGCCAGCAAAGAGGCGAGACCTACATTACAATGCTGCCGCGCTTTAAAATGGGATGCTGAGATTGCCTTCAGCCATGATCAACTCTTTAGTATACAGCAACCTGCACTTTTCTTTACACAAGAAAAAAAATCCTCTGAAGTGAAGAGTATCGCTGCCTAAATGGCAAAGGTCCATTTAGGCAGTCATACAGGCAAATAGTCAGTCATGCAGTCAAACAGTCATACAGGCAAACTTCTCATTCAGTGAGTGTGTACCTTCCATCTCACAGTGATTCCCAGGTGGGATGAGAGAGTGAGTCAGAGTGCACATTGCGGGTGACCCTCAAGAGGGTTAAGCTGAGGAACACACAACACCCCCATCCTCACACGGACATCTCTCGCCAGTTTACACACACGCACATGCTGAAAAGTCACAGGCACACGCTTTGGATGCAGGTCCCCCTTTGGGGACTCTAACCCTGCCCCTGGCTGCTGATACTCACTTGTACAGGATCCCTGCCAACACTGCTACCAACACAAGCGCTACGATGGCTCCCGCTATGGCCGTCAACTCCATCACGGAACCGAAACTTCCCCCATCGTCATCCTCCTCCTTCCTCCTGTTGCTGTTGGCGCGTAAAGTCCGCACTGTGCTGGTCCTCTTCTTGTCCTCCTCCTTCTCACCTTCTGCGGTGACGCTGCTTTTTCCCAGAGTTTGCCGGCTGGTGGCAGGGGTGACATGCTCCTCTTTCTTTGTGGTGGCAGATGACGGTACAGGCGGTGATGTCTTTGTGTCGGGCCTCTGGGGCGTGATGCCTGTTGATGTTTGGTCTGTGGAGGACGAGGGGACAGAGCCCTGCGTTGTTGCGGCAGATGTCCGCATGCTGGTGGTGGTCACCTGTGAGGGGGAATGCCCATCAGAGGTACCCACACTGCTCTCGGTTGATGGCAGACTTGTGGTCGCATTCAGGTCAGGATCCGAAGTAGAAACGTCAGGTGTCGCAGATGCTGACGATGTGGCAGGTGTCGCAGATGCTGACGGTGTGGCAGGTGTCGCAGATGCTGACGATGTGGCAGGTGTCGCAGATGCTGACGATGTGGCAGGTGTCGCAGATGCTGACGGTGTGGCAGGTGTCGCAGATGCCGACGGTGTGGCAGGTGTCGCAGATGCTGACGATGTGGCAGGTGTCGCAGATGCTGACGATGTGGCAGGTGTCGCAGATGCTGACGATGTGGCAGGTGTCGCAGATGCCGACGATGTGGCAGGTGTCGCAGATGCCGACGATGTGGCAGGTGTCGCAGATGCCGACGGTGTGGCAGGTGTCGCAGATGCTGACGATGTGGCAGGTGTCGCAGATGCTGACGATGAGGCAGGTGTCGCAGATGCTGATGGTGTGGCAGGTGTCGCAGATGCTGACGATGTGGCAGGTGTCGCAGATGCCGACGATGTGGCAGGTGTCGCAGATGCTGACGGTGTGGCAGGTGTCGCAGATGCTGACGGTGTGGCAGGTGTCGCAGATGCTGATGGTGTGGCAGGTGTCACAGATGCTGACGGTGTGGCAGGTGTCACAGATGCTGTGGAGGAAGACACCTCAGTTGTGGTGCTTGAGGTGGTCGTCGTCTCAATCTCTGAACACCACAAAACAGAAAATACACTCACCCTCCTGCTGACATGCCGCATGGGTTTGTCGGTCATCTGCCTACACATCATCAAAACATTTCACCTGGAT
>CM060329.1:6962419-6966676 GCA_030674155.1 Stramonita haemastoma
TTTACATGTACGTTAATTGAAAAACCACACAAGTATACACACACACACACACACACACACACACACACACACACACACACACACACACACACACACACACACACACACACACACTCGCGTGCACATGTGTGTATGTGTGTGTGTGTGTGTGTGTGGGGGAGAGAGAGAGAGAGAGAGAGAGAGAGAGAGAGAGAGAGAGAGAGAGAGAGAGAGAGACAGAGACAGAGACAGAGACAGAGACAGAGACAGACAGACAGAGACAGACAGACAGACAGACAGAGACAGACAGACAGACAGACAGACAGACAGACAGAGACACAGAGAGAGAGGAAAGTCTGAGTAAAGAATGATCTTGTTCATAACAAAGAGAGAGAGAGAGAGAGAG
Source organism: Stramonita haemastoma (assembly GCA_030674155.1). Taxonomy (NCBI): domain Eukaryota; kingdom Metazoa; phylum Mollusca; class Gastropoda; order Neogastropoda; family Muricidae; genus Stramonita; species Stramonita haemastoma. The sequence continues at coordinate 6,962,805 of CM060329.1, forward strand.
AGAGAGAGAGAGAGAGAGAGAGAGAGAGAGAGAGAGAGAGAGAGAGAGAGAGAGAGAGAGAGATACAGAGAGAGAGAGATACAGAGACAGAGAGAGACAGAGGCAGAGAGAGACATAGACAGAGAGACAAAGAGAGACAGAGACAGAGAGACAAAGAGAGAGAGTGTCACTGTGTGTGTGTGTGTGTGTGTGTGTGTGTGTGTGTGTGTGTGTGTGTGTGTGTGTGTGTGTGTGTGTGTGTGCGTGTGCGTGCGTGCGTGCGTGCGACTGTGAGAGAGAGAGAGAGAGAGAGAGAGAGAGAGAGAGAGAGAGAGAGAGAGAGAGAGAGAGAGAGAGAGAGAGAGAGAGAGAGAGAGAGAGAGAGAGAGAGAGTTAAGACTTCAGACTTTTACTGTACATCAGCCTTAGGCTACAATACAAGATCGTATGGTGTCTAAAAAAAAAAGGACCTAAAGAGACAAACCACTGAAAGGAAGCCATGGTGTGGCAGCAACAAAAATCAGGATCACGGAATGTACAAAATAACTCATGGTTTTTACATTCATGGGGCTACTTTTTAAAAATTAAAAAAAATGTTTAAAAAAAGACAAAAAGCAAAAAAAGAAACCACAAAAAGTACAGGAAAAAGAACACATGAAAAAGAAAATGAAAAAATACAGTACAAGAAATGTAATTGAGATTCAAAGCTTGTGCTTAAATCAAAACACACATTCTGCACACAGCACAGTTTTCATTCAAAGGAAAACTAAGATAAAAGGAAAACAAAACAAAACAACACTAAAATAGAGCATAATAAGTGAAAACAATACAGAAATTTTTTTAAAGTCAAATAAGACAGAATTTTTAAAAAAAACCCAAAGACAAGAAAAAATATTTTAGGAAAGCAAACTAAAGTTAGAGAGAGTAAAATAAAAACAAAATCAAACTACAAACCTTTCCCTGGTTCCAGGTGGATGGCTATAACAGAACCATTGCCACGGACACTGTTCAGTTTCAGGATTCTGCTCGTGTTAAACTTTGGACATGTCTCAAAGTTTTCATCAGTGATCCGTCTTTTTCCTCTGAATGCTATATTTTCTGTTCAAATATAAAAAAGAAGGGATAGAGGAACCACAGTTGGTTTAGCCACATCAGGCTCACACAGTCATCTACCTGAATGAACTGCCAATGGACGAACCACCACAGATTGTCCACATGCTCTAAGGAAAAGGAAACCAGCCACTAAGATTACTGGGGGAGGAAGGACAGGAACTGTGGTATGCTGACAGCACAGGACTCCGGGTATCTCTGCAATGATAATCGTGATCATTTTGTTTGTTTGCTTGTTTCCCTGTTCCTTGGCTAAAGCTCAGAGGTTCACAAATAGCAAGGTTTCTGTGTATGAGATCGTTTTACTGTCCCCTCCCACCATTAAGGCAGCCGCATTCCAACTTTGAAGATACAGTTCAGAACTGAAACTTCCAATTCTGCCAAGGCAGTTGGGAGGTTCCTCCCTGCTCTTTCTGATTTTCAACTGTTGTGGGTTCTCTTGATGTGCACAAGTTTGGAAGCACATGGGCATGACTGGTTTAGCGTAATCTCAAAAAGACTGGACATTCAGTTTGGTTCTCCCTGTCAAATTGGGGGAGGGGGAGGGGGAAGGGCAAGGCTGGGAATTGAACCCAGAATCTCACAATTTACTCATCAGGCAGGTGAATGTCCTGCTACTGTCCTGCCACCTTCCTTCTTATGATGATGATACTAGTAATAATGATGATGATAATAACACTTTGTGTCAATTTGCACTTTTCATCAAACAATTCATAGCACTCTAAGCACATTACATGGACACAGTTATCTTTGACGACAGTGATATTAAGACTTGCTGTCACATTCATTGCATCGCAATCATCTTTTCATCACACAACATTCTTTCACGACCAGCAGAACAACACAATACAATGTCACTCGGACATTGTCACCAGTCACTCGCAATCATGTCCTCCACCCCCTCCCTCACCTCCTCTCTATCTACACCCTTTTTCCAATAAAAGAAAATGGTCCGTGTCAATAAAATATACAGAGACTTTGGTAGGACTGTCACCTGTCTCCACTGCTGCTGTCCATGGTAGGAGCCCCACCCTATACCACCAAGGCTGGCCATCTCTCTGTGTCTCTGTTGAGTTCTGTGATCTTTTAAAGCCCTCCCAGACTACTGATCTCAGCGATGTTGGCAATGTAGGATGTTGGTGGTCTACCTCTTTTCCTTCTACCCTCTACCTAAAGAAGAAGAATTGTTGTAATCAGATTTCTTTGTGGGTGTCTTTTTGATTTGAGAACAACTTGGGCAGCTGAATTTTTAACTTTCTGCAGTTTTGACAGAATGCACAGTAGACTGTTAATAAGAATAGATCATGATAATTTTAATAATGGATTATTCTTCTATCTATCTATCTAGATATCTATCTATCTATCTATCCCTTAGTCTGGCGACTGTGGGGGCACCCCTGAAGACTTGACAACCACTTCCCTCCATTCCTCTCTCTGTTCTGCTTTTCTCAAAATTTTGTTGAGTTCTAGGCCTGTCCATTTGCTGATGTCCTCCCATCTCTTCCTTGGTCTGCCTCTTTTTCCTCCTCCTTGGGCAGTGCCTTGCAGTATTGTTTTTGCAAGTCCTTTCGATCTTGTGACATGCCTGTACCATTTAAGCTTCTTTACAATTGATAGAAAGTTTTCATAGGGACCAATGGTTTGCTGGATTCTGTTATGCACTTCTTCGTTGCTTATGTGGTCTCTGTAGGAGATGTCAAGGAGTCTCCAGAAGCATCTCATCTCTACCACCTGTACTCTTCTCTCCAAATCAGCAGTCAGGGTTCATGATTCACAGGCATAGAGGAATATGGATATGACAAGGAAGCGCATTAGTCTGATCTTGGAGTTGGGTGAAATATTTTTATCTTTCCAGATGGTGTTCAGTTTTGACAGTGCTTTTATTGTCTGTGCAGTCCTGCATACTACCTCTGGCTTGGACCCCTTGTCTGATACAACAGCTCCCAAGTACTTAAAGCTTTGAACCGTTTCCATCTTCTGGTTGTTGACCCTGATATCAGTGCTGATGCTGTTATTCTCATCAAGTGCGAATCAAGGCAAAGCAATATGTGGTCTTTGAGGAGCAAGGTGTCAGAGATCTCAGCTTCTTCAGGGGGCCAGCATGTTGAGGGCGGCGCCCATCTCCTCTTCCTCGCTGCTGTACCTTTCCTGTTCCTGAAGAGGACAAGTAGCCATTTACAGCTGAGTGAACTGGGGGACTGTAATGAAGCCATGGTGCACAAATGGTCACCCATCCACTAAGTAACCACCATCAACACTACTTAAGTTTAGCAAGGGGAGAGAGAGTGCTCTGACCACTGAGATATATCTATATTTATAAAGCACAAAATATTTTAATAGCTACTCAATGTGGTGTACTCACATCTTACACTCTAGCATATAAAATTGCTAGTAACAAGTAGGTAGTGCAAATACATGCACACACACCCACACGCATGCGCATGCATGCACACACACACACACACACACACACACACACACACACACACACACACACACACACACACACACACTGTATCCCCACAACTCCCCACACATGCTATACCAACACAGCCCCAACCACCCACTACCTACCTCTTGTGCAGAAGTCACCGCTCCATCTCTTTTTGCATTGTGTACACCTGTCCTGCTCCTGAAAGGAAGTCCGGGTCTTCTTTACCAAATCAGATGGATCCTCACATTTCTCCAGGCCAAACTTCACTGCAGAGCACAGACAGAAAAGTGACAATACAGTCCCTGGCCTAGGCCAGCAGCACTGCAACTTAAGGTCAGTAAGTTACTGA
>CM060329.1:6976776-6986776 GCA_030674155.1 Stramonita haemastoma
GACCACAGACTAGAAAGAAAAACTAGAGAGAAGAAAAAACAACAACAACAACCAAGGGGTCAAGGTTTGCTTGCGAAAAAATACTTCAGAAATAAAACTAAAAAGATAGAGGAATGGACCGGGAAGGCAGACAACATGAAAGGGAAAAAAATGACATGGGAAAAGAAGCAAGGTAGAAACGAAGGGAGTCACAGAAAAGAGGAATTTTCCAGCACATGATGTTCCGAAGATGGGGATACTATTTATAGTTAAAAAATAAATAGATAAAAATAAAAAAGAAAGACTCATCTGCCTCCAATAGGGAAAGGAATAAATAAAAATCAGCAAGAGAAAAATACAAGAAAGAAAGAAAGAAAGAAAGAAAGAAAGAAAAAGAAAGAAAGAAAAAAGGAAGGAAGAAAGAAAGAAAGAAAGAAAGAAAGAAAGAAAGAAAAAGAAAGAAAGAAAAAAGGAAGGAAGAAAGAGAGAACGGGAGAAGAAAGAAAGAAAGAAAGAAAGAAAGAAAGGAAAGAAGAAAAAAGGAAAGAAAGGAAGGAATAAAGAAGGAAAGAAAAAAAGAAGGAAAGACAATAAGCTCCGTCACTAACTAAGCAACTCATTAAGTAATAAAACTAAAACCAAATTAACAAACAGCAGGAAAAAAACAACATCGAGACAGAAAGATTTTTTTTCAAAAAAAAACAAAAAAACTCATTTCATTATCTGTGCAGGCTAATACTGTTTTTCATTCTGCTCTATGCCCATCCCACAGTTCAGAACTAATCTCACTAACTAGCAGCCAGAATAAAATGGCAACAACAACAGACCACAGACTGGAAAAAGAAAAACTGGAAGACAAAAACAAGGGGTCAAAGTTCGCTTGGGAAAAAAAATGAAGAAAGAAAACAAAGAGAAAAAAAGAAAAGTAGAAGAAAGGACAAAGGAGACAGAAAAACAAGAAAGAAAAGAAAAGAAGAAAAAATTCATTTTAAAAAATTGGAAAAAGATTTTTTTTTTTTTTTAAAGATAGAAATCTGATGACAGAGGAAAAAGAAGCAAGGCAGAAACAATGAGGGTTTTTTTTTAAATGACAGAGGAAAAGAAACAAAGGACAAAGGAAAAGGAACAGGGCAGAAACACTAAGGAATAAAACAGAGGAAAAGAAACAGGGCAGAAACACTGAGGAAAAACAGGAACAGGAACAGGGCAGAAACACTGAGGAATAAAACAGAGGAAAAGAAACAGGGCAGAAACACTGAGGAAAAACAGGGAAAGAAACAGGGCAGAAACACTGAGGAAAAACAGGAAAAGAAACAGGGCAGAAACACTGAGGAATAAAACAGAGGAACAGAAACAGGGCAGAAACAATAAGGAAAGAAACAGAGGAACAGAAACAGGGCAGAAACAATAAGGAAAGAAACAGAGGAACAGAAACAGGGCAGAAACAATAAGGAAAGAAACAGAGGAACAGAAACAGGGCAGAAACACTGAGGAAAAACAGGAAAAGAAACAGGGCAGAAACACTGAGGAAAAACAGGAAAAGAAACAGGGCAGAAACACTGAGGAAAAACAGGGAAAGAAACAGGGCAGAAACACTAAGGAATAAAACAGAGGAGAAGAAACAGGGCAGAAACACTAAGGAATAAAACAGAGGAGAAGAAACAGGGCAGAAACAATGATAGAGAAAGAAACAGAGGAACAGAAACAGGGCAGAGACGATGAGGAGAAAAACAGAGGAACAGAAACAGGGCAGAAGCACTAAGGAAAGAAACAGAGGAAAAGAAACGATGCAGAAACAATTAGGACAATGAGGATTTGTTTTAAATGGCAGAAGAAAAGAAACAGAGGACAAAGGAAAAGAAACCTGGCAGAAACAATGAGAGAATAAAAGAAACCTGGCAGAAACAATGAGAGAATAAAAGAAACAGGGCAGAAACAATGAGTTTCTTTCCTCCTTTCAAGGAGAGTACAGACTGGCATGATCAGAGTTTGCCATGGCTGTAGGCAATCTGAACAAACATTTACATATAACACAAAGTTAAAGTAAACCCGAGCACTTGGGGACGGGATAGCTCAGTGGTCAGAGCACTCGCTTTCCCCAAGCTAACGTTAAATTAAGCAGCATCGAGCGTGGTTACCAATTGGATGGGTGACCGTTTGCGCGCCTTGGCTTCAGTACAGTTCCCCCAGTTCACCCAGCTGTAAATGGGTTCCTGCCCTCTTTAGGGTCAGGGAAGGTAAAGCAGCGAGGGAGAGGAGATTGGCGCCACCCTCAATATGCTGGCCCCTAGAGAAGCTGAGGTCTGTGATGTCTCGGTCCCCTACGATCACATAGGTTACGGGACATCTGTACCTTTACAGTCTTTTACTTAGCTTACATAAATAACTGGCAAAGCATTTTGCATGGGCCATGTTCTCCGTAACAAAGCTGCTTTGTTATGTCCTTGCTGGCTGTGGTTTTCATCATAGGCTCCTTTTGATATGTGTGTGCTTTAATGTCAGCATCGTGTGTCTTTCTTCATCAGAGATGAATTTATTGACTGCAAGATCAGTAGCTCTGGATCGTTTTGTTCAGCTCAGCTCATTCTGTATTTATTCGTTTCTTTTATCAGAGTATTTCCTCATCCGTGTGCTTGTACTTTCATCTGTCTTTTTGTTTTCTGGGGTTTTTTTTTGTTTCTTTGTTTGCTTGTTTACATGTTCACTTTGTGTGCTGATCGCATGGTTATGTTCCACAATAATATCAACAACAAGCACCAACAACAACCTTACCAAAAAAAAATCCAAAACCTTTTCAGTTTTTTTCTCTCCTTTAATTAATCAAAACAAAACTAACAACCTAAACAACAAACCCTTACTACAAATCAAACTGAACACAAACAATCTCGGCCTTTATATATATATATATATTGTAACAGAGTGCAGATATTTGATCTGCCGCGACTCTGTACAACTTCTCGGCAACGACAGCACGGTCAGACAGTGGGAATGTGGCCCTCTATAAAGAGGCTGCATAAATACTACATTTTACCGCTACGGGCAAAGTGCATGCAGAGGACGGCTTTCGACCACCCCCCAACGATACAGAACGTCACACAATTCACAGGTGTGGATCCCAACGTTGTACCCACGTCGCTGCGATTGGCAGTTCCGCTCGCAAGGGAAGTAATCTAATTACCGCCCTGCCACATCCACCACCGCTGACTTTGTGCCGCGTCCCGAGGCACAGTGGGTACTGACCAGCGTATTTGACGCTCAAATCAGTAGCCCTAAGTTCTTTCCATCCTGTTCGCAGCGCCACTTTGTAACAGAGCGCAGATATTTGATCTGCCGCGACTCTGTACAACTTCTCGGCGACGACAGCACGGTCAGACAGTGGGAATGTGGCCTCTAAAAAGAGGCTGCATAAATATACATTTCACCATGAAGGCGAAGCGCATGCAACGAAGGGTTTTCGACCACTACCCAAGGAATCAGAGCATCGACAATTCACAGGTGTGTCTCTAAATAGAAACACGACGCTGCGAATGCGCGCTCCGTTCACATGGGAGATAATCTAATTACCGCCCCATCACATCCACCACCGGCCAACTTGTACCGCGTCCCGAGGTACGCTACCTGGCCAGCATATTTGATACTGTCCAGTAGCCCCTAAAACTGCTAACTACAAAAAAATAATAATCCTACATGGGTCTTACACCCGATCCGAAGGTAGGCTACCTAGTTGCATATTTGATGCTGAAAACCAGTAGCCCCGACAACGGTTAACTACAAAACACTAACTCTACCTACTTGGGTCTTCCATCCCACTTCTGACACCATTTGTAACAGAGTGGACATGTGTGATGTCCCATCTCTGCACAAACCTCGGGAACACGGCACAGCTAGTCAGTTTAGAATGTGACCTCTAAAAAGAGGTTGCCTAAATATACAGATCACCGAGAAGGCGAAGTGCATGCAGAGGACGGCTTTCGACCACCCCCCAACGATACAGAATGTCACACAATTCACAGGTGTGGATCCCAACGTTGTACCCACGTCGCTGCGATTGGCAGTTCCGCTCGCAAGGGAAGTAATCTAATTACCGCCCTGCCACAATATATATATATATCTATATATCTATATATCTATATATATATATATATATATATATAGGGTTTAATGAACATGTCCCAAAATATACTACCACCACCCCTTCCGCAAGGATTAACGGCTTGCAAACCACACACAACAACGACTCCGTTTCTCCAGAACAGTAGTAGTTAGTTAATCCTCAGCCTACCACCTCCAAAAAGTCTGCCTGTCTGAGCCTCCGGCCTCGGGGTGTTTGCAAGCAAGAGCTTTTAGCACAAAGAGCAAGGGCTGAAGGGGCGCTTGGCTTACCACTGCAGACCGTCCAAAAGCCAAATCAGACGAGGCGACTCTTTTCTTCTTTTTTTTTCCCCCCTCCAAACCTGACAGAGTTGTCGTTAAGTGTTTTTGTGTAAATCGTCACTGGAAAGCGCTTGTTGACGTCGTGGATTTTTTTCTTTAATTTTGGTGTGTGTGTGTGTGTGTGTGTGTGGAGGAGGAGGAGGGAGTCAGCGGAGTGGAGTGGTGTTTGCGGTTTTTGTGGGAGAAATATAAGTGTTTGTGGTTGGTGTGGTGGAGGAAACTTGACTACATGCTTTGAGGGGTTTATTGTGGTGAGTATGTGTGTGTGTGTGTGTGTGTGTGTGTGTGTGTGTGTGTGTGTGTGTGTGTGTGTGTGTGTGTGTGTGTATGTATGTGTGTGTGTGTGTGTGTGTGTGTGTGTGTGTGTGTGTGTGTAAGTGTAAGTGTGTGTGTGTGTGTGTGTGTGTGTGTGTGTGTAAGTGTGTGTGTGTGTAAGTGTGTGTGTGTGTGTATGTGTGTGTGCGTGCGTGCGTGTGTGCGTGTGTGTGTGTGTGTGTGTGTGTGTTTAACAGGAGGGGGTGGATGCATGTGGTAGGACAGGGGCACACGCTCCTGTGCGTTTGCTATCATACAGTGATATCAATGATTCCATTCCAGTTTTGCCTATTTGTCTTTTTCCTTTTAATATATGCAGAGATCTCATTCTTATTTTATTCATGTATTCAATGGGAAATGGGGGGTGGAGGGTGAAAGTGTTGTTGTTGTTGTTGTTTTTTGGGGGTGGGGGTATTTTATTTATTTGTCGTTGTAGGGATTTTTTTTTATTGTTGGTGGTTTGTTATTTCTTATTATTTTTTGCTTTTTTTTTTGCTTTTGGGGGATGGGTGTGTGTTTTATTTTTCTTTTGCTCAGCCTTCTTTTTTCTCTCTTTTCTTTTTTTTTCTTTTTTTTTTTTTGATTACGCAAAGCAAAGGCAAGTTTTGAGAAAGGAGTTTTTCAAATCAGATTAATTCTAGAATAACATTTCATACAAATCTATTGTACCCCGTTCCCCTACTCGCCCCCCCCCCCCCCCCCCCTCCAAAAAAAAAGACCGATTTAAAAGGAAAAACAGCTTCACGGGAGGAACAGGCTCTGTTGTGCGCTACCTTTAGTGAAACTTGACTCTTGTTTGTTGCCTATCATCCTCGTTTTAGAGTGAGAGATCAAAACCTATAGAAGCTTCCTGATTCTGACATCACGCTATCCAGGGGGCAATCTGTGATCAGCCTTCTTGGGACATGAATGGCTACTTGAAAAAATCGTTTGACTCTTGGTGACCATGAGTGGTGGTCTGGTCGCTAGTCTTTCGGATGAGACGATAAACCGAGGTCCCCTATGTTACACATCATTATTTGGCGCACGTATAAGAACCCACGGCAGCAAGGGGGCTGTCTCTGGCAAAATTCTGTAGAAAAAAGTCACTCTGATAGGGAAACAAATATAGTTGCAGACAGGAAAAAGAAAAATATAATGGGTGGTGCTGCACTTGTGGCGACGCGCTCTCTCCGGGGAGAGCAGCCCGAATTTCACGCAGAGGTATCTGCTGTGACATAAAGTGGTATAAAATAAAATAAAATAAAATAAAATAACGACTTTTGGGTTTGAATATCTACTGGTAGTCATGTTGGCAGAGGTTTCCTCTTCGAAGAGTTAATTAATGTTGTTTCTCATCTTCTTTCAGTTCTGCGGATGATACTCTTAAAGTAAAATCCCAAGTGTGAACAGAAGTATAAAAAAAAAAATCTTTGCATGTATGTTTAATCCCGTTTAAACCCTTCCAAGATGGATAGGCGATGGTGTTCCTGTAGGAATGAATAACTCAGAAATAAATGATAGGTATAAGATTCCTTTATTATCCCCAATAGGTTTTCTTAAAATGATAAACAGGAAACTATCTGGGCACACTATCGGGTTTGGGCATCATCCCGGAGGTCGGATGTTAGAAAATAGTCGTGTGTGCCATAAATCACCTATGGTGAATCTTTCTATTTAAAAGACGTCAAAGATATGTTTTTTCATGCATACAGTCCTTCACGCCTTCCTGCTGAGATAAAAAAAAAAAAAAGATCCGTCCTGTCATAGGAAGCAGGTATCATCCCACCTGTCTGTCACTGGTCAGTGTCTGTCAGGTCGTCCTCTTTGCTCTAGCCTTGACCGGCACTGTGGCGGAATGGATGACGCCTTGGGCCTGGAATCTGAAGAATCTGGAAGTCGGTGGCTTCAGACTCGCTGGCGCCCAGCGGATTAAGGCCAAGGATTATCTGATCTCCCGGGCTGGCTTAGGAACGGATCTGCTAGTGTTATATTTGCGAGTACAGACCAGTAAAAAATGAAGTTTGCGTGTCACAGATCCTGTGATTGGTTTTAATTAATGCTGGATGGCTGGGAGGGGGAAATAGTCAATCCAGAATACACTGCGTGTGACACCAGCGCACTGAATGATGTGTTGAGGGGTTGTCTGTGTAGGGAATTTCTTGACAGATGTGATACAGTGTGTATTTTATGGCATTGTCTAGACGCATTGGTACTTTCTTCTAGAATATTGAAAAAAGTTTTGTCTGCTGGTTCTCTGCTTTGAGCGTGTTTGAATTCTTTGAATAATTTTTATGTGGAAGATAATGGGAAAAGTACCTGTGTGCTTTCTTTTAAATTAGTCCTTGTGTGCATACAATTTTGTAATTTTTTCATCAGTTTCCCATGGCACACAATTGTGTGCTTCCGAAAAGTGGAACCAGTTTTAACATGTTGAGAAGACATCCTGCATGTGTTTCCATACGAGTCCTCGGTCAATAGTTTTATCTGAGGGAATTTTGGTGGAAGTGGAGCCAGTACTAATGTTTGTTAACTTTCGTGGGGAAATCCCCTTGATGTGGTGGTGGTGGTGGTGGCTCAAAACTCAGGCCGTCAGATGTGTAGTATGGCTTGATGCACAGTACTTTAGTACATATTTATATTTATATTATATTGATATTTTATATTTATTCTTTTATATCGAGGATACTGGAATAAGCACTCATGCGCTTTTTTACATCCAGTCCCCGTGTGTGTGCAGTTTTGTAAGTCTTGTCATCTGTTTCCCACCGGCACACAATGGCCTACTCTTACGAAAAGCGGAACAGGGTTTAACGCGTGCGCAAAATGTTCTGCGTGCGTTCGCACACGGGGCCTCGGTTTATAGTCTCATCCGGATGACTTTTGGAGGGAGTGGAGTCAGCACTGATGTTAACTCAAGGGGAAAGATCCCCTCCAACGGGAATCGAACCTGGGTCGTCAAATTACGAGCTCAATGTTCTGACCACCAGGCTATCCCGTCCCTCTTTACTTGTACTTTAGTACAAGAGCAACCAGCAGATGTACGTATACAGGGGAGGTGATGGGTGTTCTGTTCAGGCCTCCATCTGTCTGATCACTCTGTACAGGCTAAAAATGTAGCCCCTCCCTTTGATCCTGAGCATCTTTGAGGTGCTTTGTTGCAGCCTTGTTCGTTGATTGACAGGTCGGTTTGATGCTTGATCTAAAAGTCAAGGGTTCGAATCTTACTCGCAGTTGTCAGATTAGAGCAGAGGTACGTTCTTTCGGCTTTTTGTGAAGACTCTAGTACCTCCTAGTCTTTTAGGTGGAGGTCTTATATCGTGGTGTCATGTGTGAACACATAATTATAGAAACAATGTTACCCCTTCATAGGATTTCATTCCGATTTCATTCCGCCAGGCTGGTTGGCTGGTTGGTTAGTTGGTTGGTTGGTTAGTTGGTTGGTTGGTTGGTTGGTTGGTTGGTTGGTTGGTTGGTTGGCTGGTTGGTTGGTTGGTTGGTTGGTTTGTTGGTTGGTTGGATGGTTGGTTGGTTAATTACCAACTTTTCCTTTGATTGTGCTAATGCATGATTCGATTTCATAATATAGTCAGTAACACAAGCCAGGGCTGTTAAAAAACTATAATTTGGGATGACTAATTGAGGCAACAAAACAAAAATTAAAATAATAATAGTACTGATAATTGTTTACACACATACATTTAAGAAATAGTAATGGATGAAAAACCAGTGTAGGTAACCACTTACAAGGCTAGAAGATATAGATAGATAGATAGATAGATAGATAGATAGATAGATAGATAGATAGATAGATAGATAGATAGATAGATAGATAGATAGATAGATAGATAGATATGATAGATAGATAGATAGATAGATAGATAGATAGATTAGTATAGTAGATTGTGTGTGCATGGCTGCGCGCGCGCCCGTGTATGTGCATGTGTTTGTGTGTGTTTATGCGCCTGTGTGTGTGCTGTGCGCTGCGTGTGTGTGTGCGTGAGGTGTAGTGTGCGCGCGCGCGTGCGCGACTGTTTGTGTAAAATATATATAATACATTTGCTCGAAAAAAGAAAACGGTCTGTAAAACCAGGCACATACAAAACAAAACAAAACAAAACAGAACAGAACCAAATCATTTCACAACTTAACCAAAACATCCAAACAAAATCCAAACCCCAAATCCCCCAAAACAGACCCAACACTACTACTACTACTACTTGCTGTCGGAGATGATTAAAACTTCAAAGGCAACATTATTACCGGGATTAGCGCGACAGTGGCTAGCTGCTTTGCCTGCTCGGTGAGGTGAGATAAGGTGAGGTAAGGAATTCCCACTGGCTTACCCGCTTGCTGGCAATATTATGCAGTCACACAATCTTACCTTGAACCACCTGTTACCCCCAACTCTCCCGTCTACCGTACATTATGACGTGTGGTATAGTATGGTATGGTGTGGTGTGGGTGTGGCGTGGTGTGGTGTTTTCCACTCTCTCACACGTCAAGGGAGAAAAGAACGAAAATGATGCAACTAGAGTTTTGTCTCCCTTCTTCGCTCAGACGGCAACTTTTATTGTCTGTCATATGAACGAAGTTGCGCTGCGTTGCGTTGCGTTGCGTTACCGTTAACCTCTCCGGGAGAGAGAAGCCCGAATTTCACGCAGAGAAATCTGCTGTGACATAAATTGGTACAAAATAAAATAAATACAAAAATAAGCGCCTGACAAGTCGGGCAGAGCGCTGCCTACTTCGTCCATGGAGGAGAATTGTTATCTTTTAAGTCTTTACGGAGAGTGGGAGGGAGGCAGGAGAATGGACCAAGAAGGCAGAAAATAGACAAGAAGAAGGTGACAGGAAGAAAAGGAGCATGGAGAAAATAAAGAGAGAGATAGAAAAGCGGGATTTCCTAGCACATAATTTTTAGAAGGTGGGGATGCTGTTTATACTCACAGGCCCCTGGCATCCCCACGGAGGAGGCTTTGTATTCGATTCCCCCACCCACCCCCTTTGGTATTTTTAGTAGATATTGTGTGTAGGTTTTGTACGTCTATTTTGAATCATCTGTAGACGTTATGACTGTTGATGGTAGCTACTGATACATACTCATCCTTCAGCTGTCTCCACCCCTATCTGTCTTCAACTGTTTTAGTGCCGTAGGGAGACGAGAGGTAACACTGAATGTAAAATTCAAAACACAAGGTAAAGGTGTCCCATAACCAAGGCGGTCTTAGGGGAACGAGGCATCAGAGACCTCAGCTTCTCTAGGAGCCAGCATATTAAGGGCGGCGTCCAT
>CM060329.1:6994276-6996776 GCA_030674155.1 Stramonita haemastoma
TAGAGCTCCGAGGTTCACCAATGGTGAGATTCTTGTGTATCAACCGGGTTTGTTTGTTTTTTTTTGGGGGGAGGAGGTTTGCCCGCCATTAAGGTAGCCGCAATCCGGCTTCGAGGATCATGATTTTCTAAACACGACACCAGTGTGCATCCGGATTTTTTTTTAATCAAAAATGTTGTCATCGGTTCCTACAGCACTCAAGGCTTACTCTTCTGAAGGTGGAATGGTTTAACGTGACGCAAGATAGACCTCGGTTTCTCGTCTCATCCTAAGGGAATTTCGAGGAGTGGAATCGGCACTGATGTTAACTCCAGCAAGGGGGGGGGGGAGGGAGAATCCCCTCGAACGGGTGCCTTGGTGATGCTGGCTCAAACCCAGGCCCTCAGTTTACAAGTTTTAAAAATCTGACCACTCGGCCATTCCGTCTTCTGATTGATAGAATAATAGCCAGGGAAAGCAGTTCCACCCAGACATCGTTATGAGAAAAGCAGCAGCTTAAAAGCAACATGAGCACAAAATGGGTAATCATCCTCGAAATAACATTTTCTAGATTTTATCGGACACACTTTATTCACGTAATATTCAGGATAATTTTCAGATTAGGCCACTGAGGATCAAACCCAAACTCTCTTTCGCAACGGGGATAAAGCACCGGAGCTTTGAGCTGTCTGGCCACCGTAAGATGATGTAGGTTATGTATTCAGATCAAAGATATGAAGAAAAAAAGGATTGTTATCGCCAGCTTCTAAGGCCCGTCATCACTCTATCGTTCCTTCCGCTCTGTCGCTTGTTGTATCTGTAAGATGTGGATCTAGGCGCCAAGAAGATTAGTTCTTCCTTTTAGCTTTTTTTTTTTTTTTTACCTATCCTTTCGGTTTCTTTTTTTACTGTCTATTTTTGCGAGGGGAGGGGGGGTATGTTTGTTGTTTTAGGGTTCCTTTTTTCCCGGTATTTTTGTTGTTTTTTTGTTTTTGTTTTGTTTTTTTGCTTCTGTTCCTTATTGTTCTTGTTGTTAATGTTTATGTGATTATTTTGTTTCTTTCTTTCATAAAACTACTCATGCATTCCTATTCACACACACCACCCCCCTTTCCCCCTGTATTTTTTTCCGTTTCTTTATTTATTCCTTGTTTTTGAATGTTTAAGCTTCCGATGGCATTTCTGTCTATTTTTTCTGTGTTCCGTTGTTTTTCTCTTGTGGTTTGAAAGCTCAAGACCTGACAATAACACAGCTTCCATTGCTTACCTCTGGCATTGCTTGATGCAGAAGAAGAAGAAGAAAAGGGAAAAGTAGTAAGAAGAAGATGTGGGAACAGAAAAAAAGAAGATGATGCTAAAGAAAGAAAGAAGAAAGAAAGAAAGAGAGAGAGAGAGAGAGAGAGAGAGAGAGAGAGAGAGAGAGAGAGAGAGAGAGAGAGAGAGAGAGAGAGAGAGAAAAAAAGAAAGAGAGAGAAGAAGAAGACAACAGAGAGAGACAGAGAGAGAGAGAGAGAGAGAGAGAGAAGAGAGAGGAGAGAGAGAGAAGAGAGAAATTGTGAATATTACCTCATCACCCAGGCGGGTGTCATTCACCCTTAACTCCCCACTTCAGGCAGATTGTAGAAACACTGTCTATGTTGAGACATAAGCAAACATGCATCGAATGTCACAACAAACTCTCCACCTTGTAGGAGGTCCTTCCTACACACAGCACACACAGTAGTTCTTCAATGGAAGCAACACAAAAAAGGGGGTGTACACTCAAGGAAGGTAACAAGTAAGGGTTTACACTCAAGGGAGGTAACACCAAAAAGGGGTGTAAGGGTGAGGTTAAGAACACGAAGGGTGTTACGCAACACGAGGCAACACGAAAAAGGGATTGTACGCTCAAGGAGGCAACAGAAAAAGGATGTACGCTCAAGGGAGGTAACAGGAAATGTAGAGGAGTGATGTACGCTCAAGGGAGGAACACGAAAGGTGTACGCTCAAGGAGGCAACACGAAAAAGGGGTGTACGTTCAAGGGAGGTAACACAAAATGTCTACGCTCAAGGGGAGGTAACACGAAGGGTGTACGCTCAAGGGAGGCAACACGAAAGGGTGTAGATGCTCAAGGGAGGGTAACGCGAAAAAGGGTGTCGCTCAAGGAAGGCAACGCGAAAAAAGGGTGTACGCTCAAGGGAGGACAACAAGCTTAGGGGTGTAGTATCTCAGGGAGGTAACATGAAGGGTGTACTGCTCAAGGGATGTAACACGAAAGGGTGTGCATCAAGGGAGGAACACGAAAAGGGGTGTACGCTCAAGGAAGGCAACACAAAGGTGTACGTTTCAAGGAAGGAACATGAAGGGGTGTACCCTCAAGGGAGGTACTATGAAGGATGTACGCTCAAGGGAGTAGCACGAAAAGGGTGTACGCTCAAGGGAAAACAAGAAAGGGTTACGCTCAAGGAGGAAACAAAAAGGAAATACGCTCAAGGGAGACAACACGAAAAAAAGGAATGTACGCTCAAGGGAGGCAACGCG
>CM060329.1:7001776-7004276 GCA_030674155.1 Stramonita haemastoma
GCTCTTGTGGCGATACGCTCTCCCCGGGGAGAGCAGTCCGAATTTCACGCAGAAAATTTTGCCGTAACTTTAAGTGGTATACAATGCAACACAGTCTTTTTCATGCTCCTGTTTGGTTTGCGTGTGTGTCACTTTGTCTCATACACGTCGGTGGCCTTACACAAAACTTCGTCGAGTTATTGAGTCTCTCTTTCGTGTCTGCGATTCAGCAACCCCCCCCCCCCCCTCCTCCCCTCCCCCCCCCCCCCCCGCCACGCACGCACGCACTCACGCACGTGCACGCACGCACGCACAGACACACACGCACACACGCACGCACACACGAACACATACACACACGCACGTGCCCACACACATACACGCAGGCACGCAGGCACGCACACACACACACACACACACACACACACACACACATGCCCACTCCCCCCCCCCTCTGTCTGTCTGTCTGTCTGTTTCTCTCTCTCTCTCTCTCTCTCTCTCTCTCTCTCTCTCTCTCTCTCTCTCTCTCTCTCTCTCTCTCTCTCTCTCTCTCTCTCTCATAGGTAGGAGGTTGCTATTGCCCTTTTTTTTTAACTCTTTTTTTTTCTTAGCTAAATTCTCTGATCAGGGCAAGGACCGGATGAAAAAAAGTATGTAATGCTTACTCTGTTACACTGTAACCCTAGAAAAAAAACATTCGTTCATTATTCTCTCTCTCTCTCTCTCTCTCAACTTTTCTCTCTTCCCCCCACCATTATGTTTGTCTCTTATGTAAAGCGTTTCTACTTCACTGAACTGTCTAGGTGCACATTATATTTCAGATTTATGATGAAACTTTTGTATAATCTTGGGTATGTTATGATTTTGCTCACTTGACTTAAGTAGGTAGTAACTTGTATAATTGTAGTTCTTATTGTTTCCCTGATCCTCTTTTTTTTTTTTTTTTTTTTTTTTTTTTCTCTTTTTTTCTTTTTTTTTTCTCTCTCTCCTCTTCCCCCTCCTCTTACTCCTCCTCTCCCTCTTTCCCTCTATTCTATTTTTCTCTTTTCTTTGTCCATTTCTTCTTACCCTCTTCAGGAGCTGAAAAAGATAATAACAGCCCGCACCTTATTCCTCTCACTCCCTTCCTCTCTCTCTTTTCAAATGTTATAGCTTTATGCTCAAATCTTACGATTGGTTGATTTATTCACCAAATTTTGATTTTCATAGCTTTATACTTGAATTATGCATTTTGGATTGATTGGTTGATCGATTCACTTCTTTTTTTTTTTTTTTTTTCTTTTTTTTTTTTCTAAAAGAGGGCTGGATGAAAACAAGCCACCATTGTGCTTAATCTTTTCCCTCAATAAAAATGTTCATTCATTCATTCATTCTCTCTCTCTCTCTCTCTCCTCTCTCTCTCTCTCTCTCCTCTCTCTCTCTCTCCTCTCTCTCTCTCTCTCTCTCTCTCTCCCTCTCTCTCTCCTCTCTCTCTCTTCTTCTCTCTCTCTCTCTCTCTCTCTCTCTCTCTCTCTCCTCTCCTCTCTCTCTAAAAGAATACATCTCTCTCTCTCTCTCTCTCTCTCTCTCTCTCTCTCTCTCTCTCTCTCTCTCTCTCTCCCTCACACACACACACACACATACACACACACACACACACACACACACACACACACACACACACACACACACACACACACACACACACACACCTCTTCTCTTCTCTTCTCTTCTCTTCTCTTCTCCCTGTCTGCGACAGAGAATTGTTCAGTGGTGCCGATACATTTTTGTGGTCTGCCTTCTTCAGGCCTGATTAGGCAGCGCCTCTGCGGTGGCGACTGGGAGAGAGATAAGGCAACAGATTATCAAACCGTCGTCTGCTACCCGAGCTCGCTTCTGTCCCCTTGTCGGGTTAAAGTGCCTGGATTATGTCCCTTTGCTCGCCCACCCGTGTTGGTGGCGCCGCCTATTGAGAACGTCTGCTTCTGTGCCGTGTGTAAATCCTGTGAATGTACGTGTAGAGATCTCTACTTTTGTTGGAGCAGAAAATAGCTGGTAAGTCCGGGCTTCAGGCTATAATTGTTTGTGATGCAGAAAAAGAAAAAAAAATATCATAAGTGGACTGGGTGATCGGTGACGTTAAAAAAAAAATTAGATAATGAAAAAATATAGGACTACGTAAGCAGACGATCATTTCAAAGCTGTGTGGGGAAACTGCAGACTGGGGTTTTATACAAAAAAACAAAAGTGCTTTGAAATTAAGGTACCAACCCCCCCCCCCACCCCCCCCCCAAAGAAAAGGTCGATTTGTTGATGTTGATCCTATGGTGCAGCGATCTTTGTTGATCATTTTTACCTGACGCTCAGTTTAGCTTACACTACTAATTAACAAACAGAGGTGCATTGTCATTCAGTAAAATGCAGCACACTTGTGTATGAATACAACCTGGCTTCACAGCATCCCAGCGGTCTCATGTTCATATCGATGCTGGTCACTATCTCTTCATCACTTCTGCTGTCTGTGTGTCTGCTGTTGTTGTTG
>CM060329.1:7006776-7014276 GCA_030674155.1 Stramonita haemastoma
GGTTCTCAAACATCAGGCAGGAATAGTTTTGTTTCTAAGTTTCAATGATTCTGTATTTACATAGCAAATTTGAAAACTGATTTCCGTCGCTTTATCTTGACTTAAATTATGATGAGAAGCGATTGTAACATATGTGCGCGCGTGTGCCTGTTTGTGTGTGTGACTGTGTGTGTGTGTGTGTGTGTGTGTGGTGTGTGTCTGTCTGTCTGTCTGTCTGTCTATGTCTGTCTGTCTCTGGGTGCTGACGGTTAAAAATGACTTGCTATATATAATATATATATACATACACATACTTGAACAAATCACAAGGACACAACCTTTCCGCCACAGGTAAGAAACAAGTTAGGTAAGCACTTATGACCCGAGGTGACTGACGGCTGGGGGGGGCTTATCCCACCTGACTACCTGGCCCCACAGGTGTCACCACCAGTCACTTTCACACCTCTGCTCAGGCGAGGGGTGAGCAAAGGGCTTCGCTCCCCTATTTTGGGGCTGGCTGCAGTTGTCTTTATTTGTTTTGCATGGCTAGATTATTCCCAGCGGGGTTTCTCAATATTTTCCTTGTGCACCTCGACAGACTGTCCTGCCCCCACTCGCCTTAAGTGTTCTGTTTGCTTAGCAGCAGCAGAAAAATATCTAGTTTTTTTTTTTTTGCACCTACAGTATAAAGTAAGTCTGAGCAATAAGTCCCGTTTCTTTTTTTTTCTTTTTTTAAGTTTTTGTCACGTGTAGGACATTTTCCCCCCTTGCGGTTTGTTTGCATGCTTCATGTCTGGCATTTCGGTTGTTGTGTGTGCGTTTAGGGGTTGGGGGGTTGGGATGGGTGTTATTAACCTTTGTGGACAAAATGTGATGCAATTGGCTGTCCTTGTGTTTGTACACGTGTAATACAGAGAGAGAGAGAGAGACACACACACACACACACACACACACACACACACACACACACACACACACACACACACACACACACACACACACACAGCAATGTCCTAAACTAGACTTTCAGTTTTCTCGGAAATTTACAAGCAAATGAAACCAAACAAAGCAGGGTTAATCAGACCCAGATTAAAAACGTAACTATTCCTCAGAAATTGTTCCCAGTTGTTTGAAGGGAGACACTCACGACTGGTTTGCGTAAGGCTGTACCTGTCAGTTATTTCTGTCGGTATTGTCATTATTACTAGTGTTCCTCTTGGTTTTTTTTGTCCTTGCTTGTTTCTTTCATTCATTCGTTTTTTTTTCTGTCTGTCTGTCTATCTATCTGCCCGTGGGAAGAACATATATTAACAGTCACAGCACAGCTGCTTTACAACAATCGTATTATCTCGTAGGATAATTTCATGTTCGTCACATTCCTTAAGCTTTTGTTCGTAGCGTTGTCTTCCTTTATTTTTCATGTTTGTTTTTTGTTTTGTTTTGTGATGTTGTTTTTGTTTTGGGTGGGTTTTTTTGGTTTCTTTTGTTTTGCTCTTCTTGTGTTGTTTTGGGGATTGTTTTTTTGTGTTTTTTTTTTATTGTTGTTGGTTTGTTGTTGTTGTTTTTTTGGGGGGGTGCTTTTTGCTGTTTTTGTTTTGCTTTGGTTTGGTTTGGTTGGGGTTTTGGGGGCTGTTTTGTTTGTTTGTTTGTTTGTTTTGGGAGGGGGTTAAGTGTTTGTTGCTTTGTATACAGATAGGTGGCCTTACATTAAAACTCGTCAAGTCTGTCTGTCTTTCTTCTTTCAGTAGCAAATCGTTCGACTCAAGGCCAGTCTACTCTCCAGCGTTGAGTCTTCCATGTCAACTACAGGAATGAAAAACAGGTTTGGGGTCGATTCCTTCCTTGGACACTCTTCATCATTTTCATACATAACTTTTTTTTTATCAGTTGGCAGTGTAAATAGGTATTGAGAGATTGACTAACTTGAAAATGGTTTACCTGTTAGGACAAATCTCTCTCTCTCTCTCTCTCTCTCTCTCTCTCTCTCTCTCTCTCTCTCCTCTCCTCTCTCTCTCTCTCTTTTCTCTCTCTCTCTCTCTCTCTCTCTCTCTCTCTCTCTCTTTCTCTCTCTCTCTCTCTCTCTCTTCTCCTCTCTCTCTCTCTCTCTCTCTGCTTATATATATAATTATATAATATATATAATATATATAATATATATATATAATATTGTGTGTGTGTGTGTGTGTGTGTGTGTGTGTGTGTGTGTGTGGTGTGTGTGTGATAAGTATTGATATATATTGCTTTTTATGGGCTTGCTATCGTATGCTAAGTTACTTCTATAAAGGGTATCAGCAAATAGAATTTTTCTTATTCTTTCTTAAAGATGTAACCCCTCTTTCTCCCACTGTCTACGGCACTGTTTTATTTTAAACAATAAGTGTGAAGCTGTGAACAAGTGGATGCGTTTTTACTTGTCCAAAATTTCGTGATGCCTTGGTATGTAAAGTCTTTTTTATGTCTATTTTAGATTTCCTCCAAGATGTTTTAATATTTCTATAATGCTTCTATAGTTAACAATCTAGTCAACGTAACTAAGCGGAAGGCTGTCAGTTTTCAACAAGGTTTAGCCTTTTTAGCCCCAAGGACCAAGTGATAGAGATAAGATGCATGCCATGCATGACTTCAGCAGCTGGGGAAAGTTTAATGTCTAAAAAACTTGTACACTAGCAGTGAGGTGGGGTTTTTTGTTGGTTTGTTTTTTGGTGACGATGATCTTGATAATGATGGTTACATCTATCTGTTGGTTATAAACAAAATCAAATAAAATCAGTACCAACTTCTGTTGTTGTTGTTGTTGTTGTTGTTGTTCCTGAACAAGAACTCCAACAATTACTGACGATGATGATGATGATATGACGATGATGACGACGATGACGACGACGACGACGATGATAATAATGGAATTTATATAGCTCTAAATCTTGTAAAGCAAACAAATGGATTGATAGTGGAGGTTTTGCGTGTGCAAACGCTTTTCTACCATTGCAATTTCCAATTGTATCTTAGGAGATGATGTCTAAGCAGGACACCAGAGACAGTATCAGAGCCACAACCATACATCTCCAAAAACAGCCATTTTGAGAAATTGGCTGTTGAAACTTTCAAAAGCCATTGAAAATTAAGTTTTGCTCAGAAACTCTCAGCGTTGACAGAAAACAGATGCCATTTTTGTTGTGAGTTAAATCAAGGATAAAGTACCCCCAAAAAAGAACAATGGAAAACTTGGAGGTATCTGGTTGTAGCTGTCAATGGATGTGATGCCTAAACACGACGCTAGTGTGTAAGCCTATGTACTTACTTTGTCATCCATTTCTACCAGCGGGTTATGTTTCCATAGTTAACAATCTAGTCAGTATAACTAAACCTACTCTCCATCGAGAAATAGATGGGATTTTATGTGTGAAAGATCATCTGTGCTAAGTGCTTATGCCCGGCATCTCAGTTAATTTAAAACAGTTTTTTTTCTCTGAAGCAGCAATGATATTGAGAAGCTCAGAGGACTACAGTGTACAGTGATAGGCTTTGTAGAGAGTGGTGTGGGTTTTTTCCAACTTGGCGACCGGCAGGAAGAATCAAATCCATGACCTTTGGATAGAAGGTCAAACATCCTAGCCACAGAACCAAACAGGCACTCAGTGCAACCAACTCTTAATGTTGACATGTATAGCTATTTTGCAGTAGTTTGCATGTGTCTGCATGGGGGCATTCACACACATACTCTCTCTCTCTCTCTCTCTCTCTCTCTCTCTCTCCTCTCTCTCTCTCTCTCTCTCTCTCTCTCTCTCTCTCTCTCTCTCTCCTCTCACCATGCTTACATCCTTACATGCATGCATGTAAAGGTAAAGGTGTTCCCATATTATGTGGTCATTGGGAAGTGAGGTATCAGAACTCAGCTTCTCTAGGTGGCAGCATATTCAGAGCAGTGCCTATGCTTTAAACAAAATTTCTTCAATCAAAGTGTCACAAAAATACAAGTAAACTTTTGACAGGACGATTAAAGTGATGATAGTCCTATCATACTTCACACACACAGACACACAGATACACAGACACACAGACACACACAGAACACAAACACAACACACACACACACACACACACACCACACACACACACACACACCAACAAAACACACACACACCCCACATTGTGACAGATAACTTCAGACGGTTGCTTTCTCCTCTCCCTCGCTGCTTTTCCTTCCCTGTCCCTAAAGCGAGCAAATGGGGGGGAGGGGGGGGGGGGGTAGATACCCATTCACATGCATGCATGTGCATATACTGCAGTCCTACAGTCTACTCAGTTCCAACAAAGAAGAAAGAAGAAAGGTCAAGAAGCAGTTACAGAGACGGAGAAGAAGAGAGAAGAAGAAGAGAGAGAGGAGAGAGAGAGAGAGAGAGAGAGAGGAGAGAAGGAGGAAGGCATTTCGCTGTAAGGTTGCAAGCAGCAGCAGGTCTTAGTGTCGGGTGGGTGGAGGTGAGGAATGTGCGTGTGTGAGGATCACCGGCGTAGGGGTGGAGACCTGTGCAGTACTTAGGGCCGGCTGGCCACACTTCAAACACCTGGCAGGCTGCACCTGGTCAAGGCTCAATCTGCATCTCGCGTTTGCTTACTTACGTCTCTCTCTCCTTTTCCCTTCCGGTCCCGCTGGGGCTTTCTCAAGCCATGAATCATAGAAAGGGAGATGCACACGTGTATGCATGCACGTGAATGGCTGATGTCATTGGCGTGGTGTGATTTGATAAGTCCATCAGACTGCATTAGTTAACAGGAAGGCTGTCAACCGCACTTAAGTTCCTGCGTTGTAGGAAATGGTCAGAGTGATTACAAGAATGATATTACAAGTTCTGGTTGTGATTGCTGTTATGGTCCAGTAGTGACACAGTGTGTTTTCCGAGGATATTTTCTGTGTTGGGTAATGTCATAAAATGTTAACCTTTTTTAAAAAATATCTATTCATGATTACATGAAAATATTTTATTTCAGAGTTAGGTTGTGTTAAAGGTTACAATATGCTTACATTTAATCCGATCAGTTGCAGAATGAGTCCGAATCATATTTTCTCTTCACACCTCCCTGATCGTGACGGCCAAGTATGATGTCTCCGTCAGTTCAGAGGATGTCATTGTTGTGTTTTGTTGCTCTATACACATATTGTCACCATGGCCTGCTTAGAGCTTTACACTGAAGGTGACTGAGCGAGACACCTCATTCACTGAGGTGTGTGTTTGAGGGCATTGATTTTTTCCCCTTTGAGTCAACATTGATAGTCTACATGATACTGACTCCACTTCTTCTTTCGAAGTCTTTAGGATGAGACTATAAACAGAGGCCCCTGTGTGTCAACTCATACAGTTCTCATGTACACGCTGAAACCCCATCCGCCTTTGGATGGAAGAGTAAGCCACCTAAGGCCAGTAGCATGGTAGGCAAGGTAAAGGTGTCCCATAACCTATGTTGTCATAGGGGTCGAGGCGTCAGAGACTTCAGCTTCTCTAGGGGCCAGCATATTGAGGGCGGCGCCCATCTCCTCTCCCTTGCTGTTTTATCTTCCCTGACCCTAAAGAGGGCAGGTACCCATTTATAGGTGGGTGAACTGGGAACTGTACTGAAGCCAAGGCCCGCAAACGGTCACCCATTCAACTGGTAACCAAGCTCGATACTGCTTAACCTTAGCTGGGGGAAAGCGAGTTCTCTGACCACTGAGCTATCCCGCCCCCTAGTAGCATGGAAGACTCGAATATACCTAGGATACACCCTGCTACTTGGAGAGGGATGGGTTCCGCCATATTCAACTTGCCCAAAGCACACGGACTGAAAAAAGTCAGTTCTATCAGTTTCTCATGGAGTTAGGATAGAAGTCATGTCACATCAAGTCAAGTCAACCTAGCAGAGGGGACTTGTGTGGTGTTGCTAAATGATTTGTTTGTGTTTGTGTGTTTTGTTGTTGTTCTTTTGTTTTTTTTGTTGTTTTTGTTTGCGTTTTGTTTGTTTGTTTTTTTGGGGGGTCTCTAAATGGATTAGGACGTTCAACTGTGCGAGTCTAGTCAAAAAAGTAACTGGAAATTATTTTTAAACTGCTTTACACATCGCTTTACATCAACACGGTTGAAAACACGATACAAAATAACGGCAGAAAAAAAAGTATTAAATAGATATAAACTCTGTCGAGACTGCAAACGTAGAACTATTTCTCCTTTACGATCTACGAAGTAAGCCTACAGTACGCAATATTTTGAAGACGTTTTCACACCGGGGAGAATTTTCTTCTCTGTTAAAAAGCCGTCCATATTAGGACAACGGCCTTTTAACGACACAACATAGATCTACCTGTTTTACTGAGGGGTCTTTTGAGTACACTTTTAACAGTAAGCCCAGCTGTCCAGCATACGCAGGGAACATCATTTGTAAGTCTGTCTGCCAGTCTGTCTTTCTGTCTGTCTGCCATTCTGTCTTTCTGTCTGTCAATTGTACTGTTGGGCAACTAGTGTTATATCTGACGCACAGTGACTTCGATAAAGCTCGGTTCAAGAGGCGGAGGGAGGGGGGGGGATGTCAATACAGACCTATGTGTAGTCCCTCCACTTGAGACCGATTAACGACTGACAGGCACTTACACGATTTGGCTGGCGGAGAAAATCACGTCAGGAGATTAAGAGGCCAAAGAACAATTGGTTTCTGACTGATTTTCAAGTAGATGTCTTCTTCACTGGAGTTGAAGCCATGATTTGAATTGTTGCCATTGTGTCAAGGCGGCTAGCTGGCCTTCACGCCCACACTGACTGACTCATATGTAGCGGGGACAGGATAGCCTAGTGGTCAGAACATTTCGCTTGCAATTTGACGATCTGGGTTCGATTCCCGTTCGAGGGGATTTTTTCCCCTGGAGTTAACATCAATGTGGACTACCCAAAAGTCCTTCGGATGAGACTATAAACCGAGGTCCTGTGTGCGAACGCACACAGAACATCTTGCGCACACGTTAAATCCTGTTCCGCTTTTCGTAAGAGTAGGCCACTGTGTGCTGGTGGGAACAGACAAGATTTAAAAACTGCATACACACAGGGACAGGATGTAAAAAAAAAAAAAAAAAAAAAAAAAGCACATGAGTGTTTATTTCATTATCCTCGATATAAAAGAATAAATAAATAAGTGAGTAATATGTAAATAAATAAATGAATAAATAAATAAATAATAGTGAGTGCTCAATGAACACAAACGGTGAAAACCGCTCAGCAGGCCAGGTCAGTAGGAACACACAGAGAGTACAGGCGAGAGAGAGGAGAGAACTGGACGATGCGATAATTTACCTGTTATGGTGTATGGTATGCTGTGTGTCTGATATGAATGGAAATGACAAGGGGATCCTATTCCAACAGGGCACAGGCCTTGACTCCCTGACTTCTGTGGAGAGAATGGTGTAACAGACGATAGGGCAAACTGGACACCGATAGTGTCATACGTTGTACTGGACAGACAGTCGGCTCAGCGAAATGCGAAGTATGTAAATATCGTATTATT
>CM060329.1:7029276-7041776 GCA_030674155.1 Stramonita haemastoma
AGTAATCAATCTATAATCATAAATGATAAACGCAAAACTATAATCATAAATATAGCACAGTCAGTGTAGCCAGTGATCAATCTATAATCATGAATCAAATGTAAAACTATAATCATAGATGTAGCACATGTCAGTGTAGCCAGTGATCAGTCTATAATCATAAATGTAAAACTATAATCATAGCTGTAGCACATGTCAGTGTAGCCAGTGATCAATCTATATAATCATAAATGTAAAACTATAATCATAGCTGTAGCACATGTCAGTGTAGCCAGTGATCAATCTATATAATCATAAATGTAAAACTATAATCATAGATGTAGCACACGTCAGTGTAGCCAGTGATCAATCTATAATCATAAATGTGAAACTATAATCATAAATGTAAAACTATAATCATAGATGTAGCACACGTCAGTGTAGCCAGTGATCAATCTATAATCATAAATGTGAAACTATAATCATAAATGTAAAACTATAATCATAGATGTAGCACACGTCAGTGTAGCCAGTGATCAATCTATATAATCATAAATGTAAAACTATAATCAAGATGTAACACATGTCAGTGTAGCCAGTGATCAATCTATATAATCATAAATGTAAAACTATAATCATAGATGTAGCACATGTCAGTGTAGCCAGTGATCAATCTATAATCATAAATGTAAAACTATAACCATAGCTGTAGCACATGTCAGTGTAGCCAGTGATCAATCTATATAATCATAAATGTAAAACTATAATCATAGATGTAGCACATGTCAGTGTAGCCAGTGATCAATCTATAATCATAAATGTAAAACTATAATCATAGATGTAGCACATGTCAGTGTAGCCAGTGGTCAATCAATGGATTTCTTCTTCAACTACAGGGTGACAAGGAGGTGGACTCGAACCCCCAACAACAAGCGGAAGGCCCGGTACGTCTGTGCACAAAATGCAAGGACTGTCCTGGATTTCTCAGCCACTACTGGAGGTCAGTGCTCTCACCTGTCCGTGTGTGTGTGTGTGTGTGTGTGTGTGTGTTTTGGGTGTGTGGTGTGTGTGTGTTGTGTTGTGTAGTGTCGTGTGTGTGTGTAGTTGTGTAGTGTCGTGTGTGTGTGGGGTGTTGGTGTGTGTTGGTGTGTGTGTGTGTGTGTGTTTTGTGTGTGTGTTGTATGTAGTTAGTGTAGTGTAGTGAAATTTGTCGTGTGGTGTGTGTGTGTGGTTGTGTGTGTGTGGGGTGTGTGTGTGTGGTTGTTTGAGTGTTGTGTGTTTTACTGTTTGTCGCTAATCCATTTTAAATGCACTAGTGCCCCTTGTCAATTTCGACTGAAACTTAACTCTTTCCTCAGTTCAAAGAAGACTTTTCTCTTTCACGAGCAGGTTTCCCTTCTTCAAACGTTTTGAATGGAAAGTCTGTGAACGCTACCTGTCTGTGGTAATTTCCATTCCATCGTTTTTGTAACTGGTGTATGTAACCTGTCTGTCTGTCTCTGTCACCCCGTCTTCTTAACCAGCACTCTGTCTAGTCTGCTGTCTCTGTCTGTCCTGTCTGCCCTGTCTGTCTGTTCTGTCTGTCTTTCCTCTCTTTCTCTCTCTGTCTGTCTCTGTCTCTCTCTTCTCACCTCCTTCTCTCTCGATCTCCCCCCTCCATCCCTCTCCTCTGTTGTGTGTGTGTGTCACTGTGTGTGTGTGTTGTGTGTGTGTGTGTGTGTGTGTGTGTGTGTGTGTTGTCTCCACTCTCAGTGTCTGTCTAACCAACTCCTCTCTCTCACTTCTCTCCTCTCTCTCTCTCTCTCTGCTCTCTCTCTCTCTCTCTCTCTCCTCCCTCCCTCCTCCCTCCTCCCTCCCCCTCTCTCTCTCTCTCTCTCCGTCTCTCTCTCTCTCTCTCCCTCCTCTCTCCCTCTCTCACTCTCTCTCTCCTCTCTCACCTCCGTTCGCGTGCAAACTAAATAACTTAAGCTGTTTCTCTCTCTCTCTCTCTTCTCTCCTCCATCCTCTACTTCCTCTCTCCTCTCTCTCTCTCATCTCTCTCTCATCTTCTCTCTCTCTCTCATCTCCCTCCCTCCCTCCCCTCCCTCCCCCCCTCCCTCCCTCCCCCCCCCCTCTCTCTCTCTCTCGTTCGCGTGCATACTAATAACTTAACCTGTTCTCTCTCTCTCTCATCATCTCTCCTCTCCCTTTCTCCTCTCTCTCTCCTCTCTCTCCCATCTCCCTCTCTCTCTCCTCTCTCCTCTCTCTCTCTCTCTCTCTCTCTCTCCCCTCTCGTTCGCGTGCATACTAATAACTTAACCTGTTCGCTCCCTTGACTCTCTCCAGTCTCGCAGACTGGTGGTGTTCTGTCATGTGTAAAGACCTCTCCGCGTCGAGTGCGAAAAGCTATCGGTCTCACTCTCCTGTCTTTTTTGGGGGGAGTTGTGCCTGTCTGTCGGTCTACATCTCTTTGAAGCTTTATCGGTTTGTGGGAGATCTGTCTGTCAATCTGTCTCAATGTTTATGCCTTTGTTTTCCTGACCTGTTTTTTGTAGTGTGTGTGTGGTGTGTGTGTGTGTGTGTGTGTGTGTGTGTGTTGTGTGTGTGTGAACTCTGTCTGTCTGTCTGTCTGTCTGTCTGTCTGTCTGTCTGTCTGTCTCTCTCTCTCTCTCTCTCTCTCCCCCCCCCCCCCCCCTCTCTGCCTCTCACCCTCTCTCGCTCCTCCTTCCCTCCCCCAACACTTTTTTGGACCATCCACATTTGCCTTGTTCTTTGCCTTAGATATTTTTTTAAACTTTCTTTGTTAAGAGTTTACTTGTAAGTATGTCTGTATAGTATACATACCAGCAGATTCGTTGTAATCGTTTTTGGCTGTATAATTCATACGTAAGCACGCTTGATTGGCAGGGAATGCGTTTTAACACACCCACCTTCAGATAACGAACTTTCGCACGGCAGATTTAGTTCCAGATTCATGATTGAAACCGGATATGGTCATGACGCAGGCGCACAAATCCCTCCCATCCTTAACCCTTTCATAACGAGCTGACAGCCGTGCGGCAAACACAGCGAATCCCTGGCCTTAACTCTTTCATAACGGCAGGCAACGTTGGGTGTGTGGCACACAGTGTTGAAATGAAATTGAATAAGGCAGGTAACGAAGCCCAACTGCCAGGGCAAGTGGCCCCGGGCCTTTTTTTCTCTCCAGCCAACAAACCGTTTTGGCGGATGGCAGCTGATTTAGCTAGAACTCTCTCTGTGGAGTTGCCTGACTTAACTCCCTTGTTGGGGGTAACGGGCCAATTTGTTAATTGCCATGGGCTTGTCGTGTTCGTCTGTTTTTGGCAAAGAAATAATTTTTGCTATGAAAAATAAACACTGGCTTTGGAGATTGGGTGTGTGTGTGTGTGGGTGGGTTGGGGGGGGGATGAGCGGTGGAGTTAAATTGTTTGCGTGGGGTAACAAGTTGCCCCCTTGGGGATGTTATTAATTGATAGGGTGGTGTGTGTGTGTGTGTTGTGTGTGTGTGACTGTGTGTGTGTGTGTGGTGTGCGCGTGTGTGTGTGTGTGTGACTGTGTGTGTGTGTGTGTGTGGTGCGTGTGTGTGTGTGTGTGGTGTGTGTTGTGTGTGTGTTGTGTGACTGTGTGTGTGTGTGTGCGTGTGTTGTGTGTGTTGTGTGTGTGTGCGTGTGGTGTTGTGTGTGTTGTGTGTGTGGGTGTGTGTGTGTGTGGGGGTGTGTGTTTTGTGTGTGTGACTGTGTGTGTGTGTGTGTGCGTGTGGTGTGTGTGTGCGTGTGTGTGCGTGTGTGTGTGCGTGTGTGTGTGTGTGTGTGTGTGTGCGCGCGCGCGCGCAATGTCAAATTCGTGATGTTTGAAAAACAAGGAGTGACACGCAGTGAAATGCTAAGGTACAACAATTTCATCGAAAATTTCCGAAATCAAAACCATCCCCAATTTAAACGGCGTTTAACGTTTTTGGTGTAAAACATGACCAGAACCATGACCAATGTTTGAACGCAAGAGAAACATTATTTGAATCAATTCGACACATTCGGGCTAAATGTCGGCTATGATACCCAAACTCGTGTTTATGTTGCTGTTATTATTTTTTGGTTTGTTTTTTTTCCTCACAAACATAATTTTTTGATTGATTGACTGGGTGGGAATTTTGGGGTTCTGGAGAATAATCATTACAAAAATATGAAGTTCAATGGCAAGAAATTGGGATGGTTTACTGTTAGCTTTGTCGGTAAAAAAAAAAAAAAAAAAATAACTGGTCCATCTTTCTATCTCCTCTTTCAGTTGTCCTGTGAAGTGTGTAATCTGTTCCTATCAGACACTACTAGTGTGTAGACCATTGTTAAGTGTGCACGCACGTGCCCCTTATCAGTAGACACTGTGTCACAGTGTGTGTGTGTTGTGTGTGTGTGGTGTGTGTGGGTGTGTGTGTTGTGTGTGTGTGTGTGTGATGTCCTGTGAACAGAACAGAACGACCATGTGTGTGTCGGGTGTGTGTGTCTGTGTGTGTGCCCTGTGTGTGTGTGTGTCTGTGTGGGTATGTGTGTGTTGTGTGTGAGTTGTGTGTGTGTGTGTGTGGTTGTGTAGGGGTGTGTTGTGTGTGTGTGTGTGTGCAGGAGTGGGAGTGGTGCTGGTTTGCTGTTTTTGTTGTTGAATGGAGTTACATAGTTTTTCTTTCTATCAGTGACTATTACTAAACATACAGTCAGAATTGCAACTTTCCTTTCTTCTTTTTTTGTTTTTTGTTTTAGCTTTGCGTCTCTTTAAAAAAAACATGTATTGCCTCTAAAAGTTCGTACACTGTTAGATACCATTTTGTTAAAAAATTCCTTCTACACTGGATCGAAAAAAATAAATAAATAGGATAACTACTAGAATACGTGATTTTTGTCATCTTCTGATATACTTTAAGTAGAAATTTAAGTCTCTATCACAAACAAAGTTTGCTTGTGCGCCCCCCCCCCCCGGTCCCCCGATATAAACCTGCCAGTATCATTTGTTAAGAACATTTTCAGGAAACTTTCAAAAACAAATTCGTTTGTCAAATTCATATGGGAGAGAACTAGGCTAGAAAAATGTGTGTTTAGTACATTAGAAAACAAGTGCTTTTTCGCGTATTGAATCAGCCCAGTTCAGGTAGGCAACAGTGGACAGGTGTGTTCTATACAGTAATACAGTCTTGTAATTACTATACATCACTCTACCTCTCACAACTCCTACGCTCGCTCTGCTCTGCTCTGCTCTGCTCTGCCTCTGCCTGCCTGCTCTCGCGCGCTACTCTGCTCTCCTACTCTGCTCTACTCTGCCTGCCTGCTCCTGCTCTGCTCTTTCTGTACTCTGCTCTACTCTGCTCTGCTTCTGCTCTGCTCTGCATGCTCTCCTCTACTCTCCTCTCCTCTGCTCTCCTCTCCTCTGCTCTCCTCTCCTCTGCTCTACTCTCCTCCGCTCTACTCTACTCTGCTCTACTCCTCCTCCGATCTACCTGCTCTGCTCTACTCTGCTCTCAACCATGCTCTGCTCTACTCTCCCTCCTCCCTGCTCTCCTCTGCTCTGCTCTCTCTGCTCTGCTCTGCTCTGCTCTACTCTACTCTGCTCTGCTCTGCTCTACTCTACTCTGCGTCTACTCTGCTCTGCTCTGCTCCCCTGCTCTGCTCTGCTCTGCTCTACATCTGCTCTGCTCTGCTCGCTCTACTCTGCCTCCTGCTCCCTGCTCTGCTCTACTCCTCCTCTCCTCTGCTCTCCCTCTGCTTGCTCGCTCCTCCTGCTCTGCTCTGCTCTACTCTATCATCTCTGCAGCTCAGGGATCACACATGCAGAGCTGCTGTCTTCAAATCAGACCACAGCCCAGGTCCACCCTCAAAGGTAGGAGACATCAGTCAGTCCAGACAGGTAACCTTGCCAAACACCAAATCCTTACCTGCACAGACCCACCCTGGCTGCCTGTCATGCTTCCCAGGTACCCCCCCCCCCCACCCTGACCACCCACCCCTCACTCTCTGTTAGAGCCAAATACAGTTCAAGGGGCAACAGGGATGTCTCAAGCCCCCCCCCCCCCCCTCCTCCCAATAAACACACACACGCAAACGCACGCACTCTCTCTCTCTCTCCTCCACATCTCTCACCTCACCCCTCACTCACATCACTCGTCTCCCTCCCTCTCTCTCCTCTCTCTCACACACACACACACCACACACACACACACACACACACACACACACACACAACACACACACACACACACACACACACACACACACAACACACACACTTTTGAATTATTTAGATATAATCGTTATTTGCTCTCCTTTTTTTTTTTTAACGAAAACGGGGAAAGTGTTTTCATCGAAGTGTTGCGAGAATTGTAGCACTTGAAGATCTCTTTTAACATTGCTAGAATTTGATTTCCAAGATCTCTGATAAACCACGGAAATCTCCCATAAAAATTGCCCTACCTACGCTTCCCGTCATAATTTCCGTTAGAGCGATACTAGCTCTCCAACCTTGTTATTCTAAAATTGCCTGTGGTTTCAAATTCGATTATTTCCCTGTTCCGCCTCAGTCTCCACCCTTACCTCAAACCCTCCCCCCCTCCATCCCTATTCTCAACGGCTTCTCATTAAACATTCCAATTTTTGAAAACTTTTTCCCTCCAGTGAAGTAACGTTCAGAGCACTAGGCCCCGGTGACTGGGACCCTAGTGCTCCCCGTAAATTACGCTCTGCCGGCTTATTTGTTGGTTGGCGGTGCCAGCTGTCTCATCATAAATCGTTCGTTTTTTTTTCCGTTCAACTGTCCTGAGCTGCCATCAGCGTGTGACGAAGTGAGGGACTGACTGACTGTTGTGTTTATGGTTGCTTGCATCCAGGCAGGGACCGTTTCCACAGCTGTGCAGGTAGTTAGGCTACAGTGTGGCGGGCCCCCGGTACACTGACTGACTGACTGACTGACTGACTAGTGTAAGAACGGTTTTTGTCAAAGGATGAGATCGGCGCTGTGCTGTGCATGGCACAAAAGGGAGCTAGGCTAGCTTGTGGCTGCACACAAAGAGTTAAACTCGCAGCCCCCCTTTTCTCTTGTACCCATTTTAACCCACTACACATACTTCCAGTGTAGTGCAATGATGAGCTCTATTCTCTTGCTTTCTCCTCCCATCTTCTTCCTCCCTGCACTAACTACCCTGTCTCAGCACTCGGATCTTTGCAAGCTCTGTATAAGTATGTATTAGTACAATACATGCTCACTGATAACCCATGAGTTAGCTTATGCATGCACGAATGTATCATGTTGTTGCGTGGGTGGTGCGTACGTACGTGCGTGCCGTGGCCGTGGGTGTTTTCCAACAAGGCAGGATATTTTGAGTCTACAGTCAAAAAGAAAAAGGAAAATGATGGCCTTTAATTAGTTGAAATGACCAGCTGAGATCTCCCACAGCGTTTTGAAGCTGATTTCTTCTCTGCTTTGGAAGTTTGTTTTAGTTACAGAAAACACAGATAATGGTACATGTATTGGGAATGAACTTTTTTGTCTGTATACATACATAGTTTCGTGTAGTCTCTTCTGTCAGTCTGTCTGTTTGTCTCTGTCTGTCTGTCTGTCTGTCTCTGTCTGTCTGTCTGTCTCTGTCTGTTCTGTCTTCTCCTCTCATCTCCTCTCAAACTACAATCCTCTTCCTCATCATCCTCTCGCTCAATCTCTCCATCCCTCTTCTCCTCCCTCTCTCCCTCTCTCTCCCCCCTGCCCCCTTTGTATACAAAACCACTACAAAAAGTATCCCCCCCCCACCACGTATAAAAATTTTTTGGGGGGTTTTTTGTGGGGCCCTTTAATTCTGGTAGATCTAACCCCCCAAAGTTTTTTCCCCCCCAATCGGATATCATCCCGGCAGGAATAACTTTTGAAGAAATCAAACGACCCGTTTCCAGTTGTTTTTTTTGGTTTTGTTTTTTGTTTTTTGATCGCAAAAAAGCCCCCACAAAAACCCCGGGGGACCCATTTTAACCCCCCACCCAGAAGTTAGCATAGGTCTTCAGATCAGTCCCTAAACGGTTTTTACGTAGGCTACATTTTCTCTCTAGTGTAAAAAAATTTTTTTTTAGTGTTATGCCAGAACAAATCCTTATTTCCCCCTTTTCTAGAGCTGTTCTGTCTGGGCGCCGTACTGTCTGTAGCTGACACTTGCCCAAAGGAAGAAGGGAAGGAAAGCAAGGAAGAAGCAACCCCCCCAGCGAAGAAGATCGGGCATGCAAAAGGCCCAAAAGGGTGGAAAATACTATCTACTCGGAAGACAGCGAAGGTTGGGGAGACCAGTTAAATTTTTACTGAGCCTAAAACTCTTATTGGGGGCCCTGGGAAAGGGAGGAAGGAAGAGGGTGTGGTGGGGGGGGGGCACAATAAGGACACAGGGCCAACAAAGAAAGGATCGATCTGAACTTTCTAATAAAATCATCCTCTCTCCGCCACCTGTACCTTCCGGCTTTCTCTTTCTGTCTCTCTTTTCCTCTGTCTCTCTCTGTCTCTCCTCTCTCTCCCCCCCCCCCTCCTCTCTCTCTCTCTCTCATCCATTCATTCATCATTCTTTTCTTCATTTTCATTCATTCATTCTTCATTATTCCATTCATCATTCATTCATTTCACCCATTACCCTCCCCTTTCCCCTCCTCTCTCTCTCTCCATCTCTCTCTCTCTCCTCTCTCATCCTCTCCCCCGCTCCTCACTCTCCCTCTCTCTCTCCTCATTCATCTCTTCATCCCTCTCTCTCTCCTTCTCTCTCTCCCTCCCTCCCCCCCCCCTCTCCTCCCTCCCTCCCCCTTTCCCTCCCTCCCCCTTTCCCTCCCTCTTCCTCCCCCCCTCCTCCCCAGCCCTAGGGGGAAAGGCCTCGTGGTTTTATTTCCGAATCCAGCAGCCTCTTTCCTAGCGGGGATCATTCTTGATTCATTACCGGCCTCCCCGGGGACACACTGATCCCATTGCTGGTGCTGTCCTCTCTCTCCCACCATCCGCTCCTACCAGTCCTAAAGGGCCCGTTGGGTGTAAATTCTTGTCCTTTCCCTTCTTTTCCTCATCGTTCCTGTCTGTGTATGTCTCTCTCTGAGTCCTCTCCTCTTCCTGTATCTGCGGGGTTTTTGTCTGAACTTCTGTCTGTCCCGTCTCTGTCTGTCCTGTCTCTTCTGCTGTCTGTCTGTCTGTCTCTCTCTCTCTCTCTCTCCAATCCCCTTTCTCTCCTCTCTTTTCCTCACCCCCCCTCTCATCTCTCTCCTCTCTCTCTTTTCTGCCCTGTCCTGTCTGTCTGCCCTGTCCTGTCTCCCTTCTGTGTTTCTCTGTCTGACTCTCTTTGTCCCCTTTTTCTCGTTTCTCTCTCACTCATTTCACTCACCATTCTGCTCTCTCTCTCTCTCTCTCTCCTCTCTCTCTCACCCTTCATCGTCTCTCACGCCCCCCTCATCCCCCTCTCTTCTCCTCTCATCTCTCTCCTCTCATCTCTCGTCTCTCCTCTACCCTCCCTCTCTCTCTCTCTCTTCTCTCACTTTGGTCAGATCGCTCTCTCTCTTTCTCACTCCCTGTCTTCCTCACTCTCTGTCTATTTCTCCTGTCTCTGTCTGACTGTCTATCCCCTCTCTCCTCCCTACTCCCCCCCCCCTCTCTGTGTGTGTCTAAAGAGTTATGTATGGCAAAGTCCATAGTTTCTCTTTGTTATACTAGATAAAATTTATTTACATACTCCCCATGGCATGTCGTCAGGATAATCCGTTCCCAAGGACTCGTGTGAAGTCCAGGCCTGTTTCATATTCATTAAGGAAAACACATGAATGGAAAAGGTTGAGTAATGGTGAATGGTCGGTCAAAACTTGAACACGCATGCTTGCATCACACACAAGAGAGAGAGAGAACAGACAGACAGACAGGCAGGCAGGCAGGCAGGCAGCAGGCAGGCAGGCAGGCAGACAGACAGACAGACAGACAGACAGAGACAGACAGAGACACATAGAGAGAACAGAGACAGACATAGGCAGAGACATAGAAACATAGAGAGACAGATCAGACAGATGGAGAGAGAGAGAGAGAAGAGAGAGAGAGAGAGAGAGAGAGAGAGAGAGAGAAGAGAGAGAGAGAGAGAGAGAGAGAGAGAGAGAGAGATACATACAAAGACAGAGACAACACGTAGACAGATGGAGAGAGGAGAGAGATTTAAAGAGAGAGAGAGAGAGAGAGAGAAGAGAGAGAGAGAGAGAGAGAGAGAGAGAGAGAGAGAGAGAGAACTCGAGTTAGAGAGAGAAAGACAGAGAGACATAGATAGACAGAGACAGACACTGAGACAGATGGAGAGAGAGAGATTTAAGCTATCCGCATTTCGACTTTGGGTTGGTCACATCTGTGTGCATGCGTTTTTGAAATTTTGTCATCCTTTCCTACCGGCAACGAAATGGCCTACTCTTTTAAAAATGCAGAAAGGACTTTTTAATGTGTGCGCAAGATGTTAGCGCGCAATTTCGCACGCTGGGTTCTCGTTTACAGTCTCGTCTGAAGGATTTTGGCATTCACTTCGATTTTTTTCCCATCAAACTAGGAGATAGGGAAACACTGGGAATCGAACCCAGAAAATCACGGTTTTGCTTGTTAGACAGGTTAAACTGCCTTAAACCGTTCTGGCCACCTTCCTTCTTAGATGACCTTGATGACTTACGGTAACACAAAATTGATGTAATCCTGCAACAGTTTTATATTTTTCTTACAGTAATGTTGCTGGCGAAGTTTGTTGCAATTAGCATAAACCGCAGAGTGTTTGACGCTAGGCGAATTTGTTTTAAAATGTATAAAGTTCATGGTTAAACAAAGAAAGACGCGAGCGAAATCATTTTATGCGTAACTGGACATGTTAGTGAGGTATAACCCTATAAACAAACCCAAAGAAACATAGCAACAAAAAAAAAAGAAACAAGGTTTGGTATACCCTACATGCCATGGTGTCGTGGGTTAAACCCAACAATACTAAATAATAGTCTTTTTTCTTTTTTCTTTCTTTCTTTTTCTTTTTTCTTGTTCTTTCTTCTATCCTTTCTATCTTCCTTTCTCCCTCCCTCCCCCCCTCCTCCTCCTCCTTCCTCCCCTCCTCCTCCTCCTCCTCCTCTCTTCTTCTTCTTCTTCTTTTGTTTTTGTCTTTCTGTCTCTCTCTGCCTGTGTCTGTCTGTCTGTCTGCAGTTGTCTGTCTGTCTCTCTCTTCTGTGTCTCTGTCTCTCTCTCTCTGTCTCTCTCTGTCTGTCTGTCTCTCTCTCCTCATCTCTCTCTCCTCTCTTCTCTCTCTCTCTCACTCTCTCTCCTCTCTCTCTCTCTCTCTCCTCTCTTTGTCTTTGTATATAAGATTTATTATGATAGTATACTTTTTTCTTGGCCTCTTTAGTATCTTTCGCTCTCTTTCTGCTCTTTTATATTTTTTTTGTACTCGTGTGCCAAGATTTGTTTGTCAGTATGAAATGTTTGTTTCACTGGGCGTCTCTCTCTCTCTCTCTCTCTCTCTCACTCTCTCGCTCTCCTCTCTCTCTCTCTCCATCTCTCTCTTCAATCTCCTCTCTCTCTCTCCTCATCTCTCTCTCTCTCTCTCTCTCTCTCTCTTCTTTCTTCTTTCGCTTTCTTTCTTTCTTTCTCTCTCTGTCTCTCTTTCTCTCTCTCTCTCTCTCTCTTCCTCTCTCCTCTCTCTCTCTCTCTCTCTCTCTCCTCTCACTCTCTCTCTCTCTCTCTCTCTCTGTCTGCTGTCTGTCTGTCTGTCTGTCTGTCTCTCTCTCTCACTCTCTCTCCTCTCTCTCTCTCTCTCATCTCTCTTCTCTCTCTCATCTCTCTCTCTCTCTCCCCTCTCTCCCTCCCTCTCTCTCTCTCCCTCTCTCTCCCTCCCCCTCTCTCCCCCTCTCTCCCGCCTTCTCTTCTCTCGTGTGTCATGCAGAAGGTTGAGGTTGTGCAGAGGCTATGACAAATCGCCCCAACAATTACAGGAGAAATCTACCCCGGGCCTGAAGGCTGCAAGACTCTCAGAGTCAGACGGCACCAAGATGGATGGATGGAGTCTAACAGATCTAAGTGCCTCTTCCTCCATCCTCCCACCCACTCACCCCTCCTTCCCCTACATACAGGCACGAATATACGCACAGCCACACACATACATGTATGCGCGCTCGCATATAAACACAGACGCACACAGAAACATACAGAAAAACACACACACGGCGCGCGCGCACGCATGCACGCGCGCGCGCGCCGCACACAACACACACACACCACTACGCACACAACACACACAGAGTCACACCCCTCTCTCTGAGTCTCTCTCTCTCTGAGTCTCTCTCTCTCTTTTTTTTTTCTCTGTCTCTCTATCTCTCTCTGTGTCTCTGTCTGTCTGTCTCTCTAAGTCTCTCTCTCTCACGCACACACATACACACACACTCTCTCTCTCACTCTCACTCCCTCTCTCTCACACACACATACACACACACACATCTCTCTCTCTCTCTCTCTCTCTCTCTCTCTCTCTCTCTCTT
>CM060329.1:7046776-7051352 GCA_030674155.1 Stramonita haemastoma
TATTACATAGTGAATACCAGGGGGCATCAGGCAGGCAGGCAGACAGGCAAGCAGGCAGGCAGGCAGGACCCCCCCCCCTCCCCCTAGTGCCTTCATTTACCGCACCACACCTTCTAAGTTCTTCTGCCTCTGGGGAACATTTGGGCTTTGGCTGCAAATTGCAATTTTAAGTTTTGCTGGGTTTTTTGTTTTTGTTTTGTTTAGGGGGAGGGCTGGGGGGTGTTTCTTGTTTTGTTTCTTTGTTGTTGTTGTTTTTTTCATCTTATCTAATGCAATAAAGAAGAACAAAATTTGTGCCCAGAAAAAATCCCCAAAACGACATCAACAACAAAAAAGAACGAAAACCTCAACAGAAATTGAGAAAGATTGGTATAGAAAAAAAAAAGATTTAGAGGGAGAGGAGAAAGGTTTTTTTTGTGTTTTTTTTTTTTTATTATTCGTTTGTTTTTTTTATTCGTTCGCTTGAACCTTTTGTTTGTTTTCTGGCTTTTAGATTAGACCATAAAGATGAGAGTGTCTCCTTTTCTGCTGAGTGAGGGGTTTGGGGTTTTTTCTTGTTTGTTTTCTTTATTTTGTTTTGTTTTGTTTTCGTTCGTCAGATGGATAACTCAGTCTCTACAAGCAAGGCAGCTCTAGGCTGCAGGACTGCCAGGTCTGTGTACAGCTTCTTGGCCGCTGGGGTGGGGCTGAGTGATGCAAAGTGGATGATTCTACCCCCAACCCCCTGATGCCACCCTCCGGAAAACAAGTTACTTATGTGGAATGTTGTGTTTTATGGCCAGTTCGGTACACTAAGTGGCATGTTGGCTTAGCTCCGATCTTCCCAACAGGTGGTTTGTTGGTTCAGTGGTGACACAACCATCTCAAGATGCCAGAGGGCCTGGGTTCGAATTCTTTCTGAAGCTACAGTTGAGCTCCCATTCCATGGGGTGGTGATTTGGGTATGACTGTTCATACTTTTTGGATGATGGAATAAGACCCCCTGTACAATTTTACATAGGGAACCGATGTTATTAGCAACAGAAAACAATTACACAGAAATAAATATGTGTGGTGTTTAACTATGGCAGAGTGTTGTAGTAACTTGTATCTTGAGAGGTCGGTTTGAATTGTATGTTGCCTCTGTTTTGGGGACTAGATCTATAATGTTTACAGTTCAGTATGTAAAAAACACAGTGCAAGAACACTGTACAATACAATACAATACAATGCAATACAATAAAATGCAAAAAAATAAAATATAAAGCAATATAGGACAGCACAATACTGTATACAGAGCAGTGCTGTAGAGTAGACAAGGGATAATTTCTATAATTCATATAACATTCTTTTTGTTTAAAGAAAAAAAAACCTGTTGCTTGCTTATGCTGTTTAAGTACGCAGGGGGGGGGGGGGGGGGAGACAGACAGACAGACAGACAGACAGAGAGAAGACAGAGACAGACAGAAGAGACAGACAGAGAGAGAGAGAGAGGAGTCTTTATTAACCTGGATTTGGTGGTTACGTCAAGAGAACAGAATGCAGCAATTTACGAACACCATTTAAAGCCCCCCTGCCATCCCGTCAGTTCAGCCATCACCCAAAACGGATGACCTGCATCCTATTTCAAGTCATCCACGTCATGCCACCCAACATATAATTAAGTCTTCCCTAACACCCTCCACAACTCTCCGCAACAGCATAGGCACCACTGCTATTTTGCTTTCCGCTCCCAGGTTTCTGCCACTCTCTACCTCCACCAACCACCGTACCCACAGCTTTATGATCCGTACCAAGATCTACGCCAAGTCTTCATAACATAACGAAGCAGGCCAATACAGCGATTCAGCCACTAGGCCCTATACTACTACTAGGCTAGGCTAAGCTATACCTAGCCCCCCTCCCTTTCCCCTCCCTCTATTGGCAGGGGCCCGGCCCTGGCTGCAATTAAGACTGCAGGCTGCAGCAATTTATGGTCAATTAGCGGCAGAGGGAGCCCAGCGGAGCGAAGTTTGGCCCTCGTGCTGAGCCCTCGTGAAGGGGATGCCAGATTGGTTCCAAGAGCCGAGAGGCAGGCGAGGGTTTCGGAGCTTGCCCTTGCCTTGCCTTGGCTCCCTGCATTGCCTTGCCTTGCTTGTATTGCTAGCCTAGCGGTGGAGTGGGGAAAAGGGTGCTTCTGGTTGATATGTGGCGGTTGTAGAGCATTTTGGAGCCGTTTGGGTTCTCCCCCTAGAGGGGATTCTAGAGAGGCTGCTGCAACTTTGGTGATGTATGTTGCAGGCTTATTGTGCATTTTCTCTCATGTCTTTTTTTTTTTTTTTTTTTACTTAATTTTTTTTTTGTTTCTGACTTTTATTTTGTCTTTTTATTTTGTCTTTTTTAATGTTTTTTCGTTAAGTTGCTGCAAATCTCTCTCTCTCTCCCCCCCCCCCCCCCCCTTCTCTTCTTCCCCCTCTCCTCCTCCTCTTGCTCTGAGGTTATTGAACATGTTCTCTTTCTGTGCCTTGAAGAGCCACTTTTCTGGGTATATTAGAACAGCAGCCTGAAAATTGTGTACGTGTGGGTGGGAGGGATACACATCTTCTCTGTCTGTCTGTTCTGTCTGTCTGTCTGTCTGTTCTGTCTGTCTGACTGACTGACTGACTGACTGACTGACTGACTGACGGACTCTCTCTTCTATGCGAGCACAAGTACGATGCTTGCGCAAAACACACACACACACACACACACACACACACACACACACACACACACACACACACACACACACACACACACACACACACACGAACATCACACACACAACAAACACAACTCTCACTGTCATCAGACAGCTTAGTATAGCTTAGAGTCAATGTGACTCACTCACTCACTCACAGACCCCGGCCCCAGTCATCCAGACAAGAGGTGCATGCAGGAGAAACTCATAGTAGTCATACTAGGGAAGCAGCCAAACCAAACAGCTGGGAGGAGGACTGACTGACTGCAGGTAAAACAGCAACTGCCCCTACCACGACAGGTACAAACGTACATCCACCACCACCCACCACTACTACAGGTGTGAAGACCACACAGACGCAGCGGGGTGCGGATAACAAGGTCTTGGTTACTGGGACCTGTTTTCTTTGGCCCCCCTTTTGCTTTACTTTGTGCCGCACGAGTCTGCCTGTTACTGGGGAAGCCATGGCGGTGTTGTGTGGAAGTCTCGGATCATCAATCAGACGGAAGGGAAAGTCGGGGGTGGGTGTCTGTGGGCATCTGATACAGATGGGTAGGCCACTTGAAAGCTGCCCGGCAGTCCTCCTGCAGTAATTGGGTTATGCCTGCATGGGAAGAAACGCTGCTGCTCATCTATACTACTATCTCTTCTACCTCTCCTTCTGTATCCTGAAAATATAGAGGAGAAAGGATGTTACAGGTTAGAGGTGTGAAGTCTTGCAGTTTGTGTACTATCAAGTAGGTACTATTTGACAGGTTAGCTGGGTAGATGGTAAAATGAAGTCCATTGGTGAAGAAGACTACTGTTGTGGTTATGCAATTGCAATAGACGGTTTTCTGTTATTTGATTTGGCAGAATCTGGTAGCGTTTTAGTCTATTTTCTGATCTGCTAGTTGTTACAATGGAATCAAAGAGGCTGCATACATATGAGTGTTATGACTAGTCAAAAACAAGAAAAAAAATGAAGTATAAATTTTTTAATGGTAATAATGAGAGTGAGTTTTCTTTAATTAAAGTCCACACTTTTTTAGCAATACACAGAAATCGAAAATACTCTGAACCTAAAAGACATTTTCTAAAGCCATACTGCATGACGCTTCAAGTGCCGGTAAAACGGGAATCAAACTGAATCAGATTCTTTAGAAATGTGGTGTTTGAAGAAACACCAGCGTCTGTACTCAATCCCAAAGTCAGATGTATGACATGACTGTGAAAGTTTACCAGTGAATTGAAGGCAGCCTACCCTTGTTAAGGGCCTGTAAAGCTAGTGTGCCATCTATTCTATTTATATGGAACAACAGTATTAAAAATACATTGTTTATGTTCTTGTAAGCCATAGTGTGTTTAAACTATAAAGATAATGCGATACTGGAGTGCTTTGTGGTTGTGGTGCTTTAAAAATAAGCCAGACAACAGCAGTTTATTTTCGTCTGTTTAAAAATAACGCAGACTTTTTGTGTCTGACCTTTCCGCTTTGATATCAGTTATGGTTCTTTAAGAATGAAAACCGGCCTTTTATTAGCTAAAAATAAAGTTGGTGTCGGTCCTGTTATCGGCGGATAGATAGGCAGATCTTATAGACAATCCATAGAAAGATAGAGAGAGAGAGATAGAGTGATAGATAGAGTGATATATAGATAGATCAGTATAGATAGGCAGATAGATCAGTATAGATTATGCAGACGTCTTTAGACGGACGGACAGACAGACAGACAGACAGACAGACAGACAGTCCTCAAGCCTCAGTCAGTTGTGGAGATGCACCCTATGACACGGTGACTGGACTAGGTGCAGGGGTCATGTAATTGTAAGGGGGGTGATGGCAGATCCACATTAGGGGAGGTGGGAGGGGTAGAGTCCTGATGTGGCCTCCAATTT
>CM060329.1:7058952-7063952 GCA_030674155.1 Stramonita haemastoma
AGAGAGAGAGAGAGAGAGAGAGAGAGAGAGAGAGAGAGAGAGAGAGAGAAGACTGAGTGAGGAGTGAGGAGAGAGAACAGAGAGAGGGACAAGAGAGTCAGACAGAGAAACAAGACAGGGAGACAGACAGACAGACAGACAGACAGACAGACAGAGAGAGAGAGAGAGAGAGAGAGAGAGAGAGAGAGAGAGAGAGAGAGAGAGAGAGAGAGAGAGAGAGAGAGACAGACAGACAGACAGACAGACAGACAGACAGACAGACAGACAGACAGACAGTCAGACAAAAACTCGCAGATACAGAGAGAGAGAGGACTCAGAGAGAGACATACACAGACAGACCGATGAGGAAAAGACAGAACGGACAAGAATTTACACCCAACGCCATGAGGACTGGTAGGAGCGGATGGGGGAGAGAGAGACAGCACCAGCAATGCATCCAGTGTGTCCCAGGGGAGGCCGGTAATGAAATCAAGAATGATCCCCGCTAGGAAAGAGGCTGCTGGATTCGGAAATACACCACGAGGCCTACACCTAGGGCTGGAGGAGAGAGGGGGGAGGAAGAGGGAGGGAGGGGGGAGGGAGGGGAGGGGAGGGGGGAGGGAGAGGGAGGGGAGGGAGGGAGGGAGAGAGAGAGAGAGAGAGGAGAGAGAGAGGAGAGAGAGAGAGAGAGAGAGAGAGAGAGAGAGAGAGAGAGAGAGGAAGAGAGAGAAGAGAGAGAGAGAGAGAGGAGAGAGAGGGAATGAGAGAAGAATGGATGATGGAATGAATGAATGAGATGAAGAATGAAGAATGAATGAATGAATGAATGAATGAATGAATGAATGAATGAGAGATGATGAGAGAGAGAGAGGGGGGGGGGGGAGGGAGAGGAGAGAGAGACAGAGACAGACAGACAGGAGACAGAAGAGAAGCCGGAAGA
The DNA here is from genome assembly GCA_030674155.1 of Stramonita haemastoma. NCBI lineage: Eukaryota > Metazoa > Mollusca > Gastropoda > Neogastropoda > Muricidae > Stramonita > Stramonita haemastoma. The sequence goes on from CM060329.1 coordinate 7,059,872, forward strand.
GTACAGGTGGCGGAGAGAGGATGATTTATAGAAAGTTCAGACTCATCCTTCTCTTCTGTTGTCTTGTCCTTATTGTGCCCCACCCCCCACCACCCCTCTTCCTTCCTCCCTTTCCCAGGGCCCCCACTAAGAGTTCTAGGCCTAGTCAAATACTGGTCTCCACCCAACCTTCGCTTCTTCCAGAGATAGATATTCCTTCCAGCCTTTGGCCTTTTCATGCACCGTCTTCTTCGCTAAGGGCTCTTCCTTCCTTCTTTCCTCCCTTCCTTCCTTTGGGCAAGTGCTCAGATACAGACAGTACGGCAGACAGACAGACAGCTCTAGAAAAGTGGATAAGGACTTGTTCTGGCATACACACTAATAAAAGATTGCATACACTAGAGAGAAAATGTAGCCTACGTACAAACGTTTTTACGACTGCATCTGAAGACCTATGCTAACTTCTTGAGTGTGTAATGCGTGCCCGTCTGTGTGCTTTCTTGCGATCAAAAACAAAAACAAAACAAAAACAACTGGAACGGGTCGTTTGATTTCTTCAGAGTTATTCCCTGCCGGATGATATTCGATAGAAAACTTTGTAGATCTACGAATTCAAGACAAAAACACAAAAAAGTATACGTGGTGCTATACTTTTGTAGTGGTTTTGTATACAAATGGCAGAGAGAGAGAGGGAGAGAGAGAGAGAGAGAGAGAGAGAGAGAGGAGAGAGGAGAGAGAGAGAGAGAGAGAGAAACAGACAGACAGACAGACAGACAGAAGAGGACAGACAGACAGGACAGACAGAGAGACAAACAGACAGACTGACAGAGAGACTACACGAACATGTATGTATACAGACAAAAAAAGTTCATTCCCAATACATGTACCATTATCTGTGTTTTCTGTAAACTAAAACAAACTCCAAAGCAGAAGAAGAAATCAGCTCAAAACGCTGTGGGAATCTCAGCTGGTCATTTCAACTAATTCAAAGGCCCATCATTTTCCTTTTTCTTTTTGACTGTAGACTCAAAATATCCTGCCTTGTTGGAAAACACCCACGGCCACGCACGCACGTACGTACGCACCCACCCACCACACACACATGATACATTCGTGCATGCATAAGCTAACTCATGGGTTATCAGTGAGCATGTATTGTACTAATACATACTATACAGAGTTGCAAAGCTCCGAGTGCTGAGACAGGGTAGTTAGTGCAGGGAGGAAGAAGATGGGAGGAGAAAGCAAGAGAATAGAGCTCATCATTGCACTACACTGGAAGTATGTGTAGTGGGTTAAAATGGGTACAGAAAAAGGGGCTGCGAGTTTAACTCTTTGTGTGCAGCCAGACAGCTAGCCTAGCTCCCTTTTGTGCCAGCACAGCACAGCGCCGATCTCATCCTTTGACAAAAACCGTCTCACACTAGTCAGTCAGTCAGTCAGTCAGTCAGTGTACCGGGGGCCCGCCACACTGTAGCCTACCTACCTGCACAGCTGTGGAAACGGTCCCTGCCTGATGCAGCCAACCATAAACACAACAGTCAGTCAGTCCCTCACTTCGTCACACGCTGATGGCAGCTCCAGGACAGTTGAACGGAAAAAAACGAACGATTTATGATGAGACAGCTGGCACCGCCAACAACAAATAAGCCGGCAGAGCGTAATTTACAGGGGAGCCACTAAGGGCTCCCAGTCACCGGGGCCTAGCTGCTCTGAACGTTACTTCACTGGAGGGAAAAAGTTTTCAAAACTTGGAAGTTAATGAGAAGCCGTTGGAATAGGGATGGAGGGAGGGAGGGTTTGAGGTAAGGGTGGAGAACTGAGGCGGAACAGGGAAATAATCGAATTTGAAACCACAGGCAATTTTAGAATAACAAGGTTGAGAGCTAGTATCTCTAACGAAATTATGAGGGAAGCGTAGGTAGGCAATTTTTATGGAATTTCCGTGGTTTACAGAGATCTTGGAAATCAAATCTAGCAATGTAAAGAGTCTGTCAGTGCTACAATTCTCGCAACACTTCGATGAAACACTTTCCCCGCTTTTCTTTAAAAAAAAAAAAGGAGAAGCAAATAACGATATTCTAAAATAATTCAAAAGTGTGTGTGTGTGTGTGTGTGTGTGTGTGTGTGTGTGTGTGTGTGTGTGTGTGTGTGTGTGTGTGTGTGTGTGTGTGTGTGTGTGTGTGTGGGAGAGAGAGAGAGAGAGAAGAGAGAGAGAGTGAGAGGTGAGTGAGTGAGTGAGGGAGAGAGTGAGAGAGAGAGAGAGAGTGCGTGCGTGCGTGTGTGTGTATTGGAGGAGGGGGGGGGGGGGGCTTGAGACATCCCTTTGCCCTTGAACTGTATTTGGCTCTAACAGAGAGTGGGGGTGGGGTCGGGTGGGAAGGTACCTGGACGAGCCACAGCAGCAGGGTGGGTCCTGTGCAGGTAAGGATTTGGTGTTTGGCAAGGTTACCTGTCTGGGACTGACTGATGTCCTCCTACCTTTGAGGGTGGACCTGGGCTGTGTCTGATTCTGAAGACAGCAGCTCTGCATGTGTGATCTGAGCTGCAGTAGAGTAGAGTAGAGCAGAGCAGAGCAGAGCAGAGCAGAGCAGAGGAGAGCAGAGGAGAGGAGAGTAGAGCAGAGCAGAGCAGAGCAGAGTAGAGCAGAGCAGAGCAGAGCAGAGTAGAGCAGAGCAGAGCAGAGCAGAGCAGAGCAGAGCAGAGTAGAGCAGAGTAGAGTAGAGCAGAGCAGAGCAGAGTAGAGTAGAGCAGAGCAGAGCAGAGCAGAGCAGAGCAGAGCAGAGGGAGCAGAGGAGAGGAGAGTAGAGCAGAGCATGCAGAGCAGAGTGAGCAGAGCAGAGTAGAGCGGAGGAGAGTAGAGCAGAGTAGAGTAGAGCGGAGGAGAGTAGAGCAGAGGAGAGGAGAGAGAGGAGAGGGAGCAGAGGAGAGGAGAGTAGAGTAGAGCATGAGAGCAGAGCAGAGCAGAGCAGAGTAGAGCAGAGTACAGTAGAGAGAGCAGAGCAGAGCAGAGCAGAGTAGAGCAGAGTAGAGTAGAGCAGAGTAGAGCAGAGCAGAGCAGAGCAGAGCAGAGCAGAGCAGAGCAGAGCAGAGTAGAGTGTAGAGTAGAGTGTATAGTATATACAGTATACTGTATGAACACACCTGCACACTGTTGCCTACCTGAACTGGGCTGATCAATACGCGAAAAAGCACTTGTTTCTAATGTACTAAACACACATTTTTCTAGCCTAGTTCTCTCCCCATATGAATTAGACAAACGAATTTTTTTGAAAGTCTTCTGAAAATGTTCTTAACAATGATACTGGCAGGTTTATATCGGGGACCGGGGGGGGGGGGGCGACACAAGCAAACTTTGTTGTGATAGAGACTTAAATCTTCTACTTAAAGATATCAGAAGATGACAAAAATCACGTATTCTAGTAGTTATCCTATCATTTATGTTTTCGATCCAGTGTAGAAGGAATTTTTAACAAACATGGTATCTAACAGTGTACGAACTTTTAGAGGCAATACAATGTTTTTCTTAAAGAGACGCAAAGCTAAAACAAAAAACAAAAAAAGAAGAAAAGGAAAGTTGCAACTTCTGACTGTATGTTTAGTAATAGTCACTGATAGAAAGAAAAACTATGTAACTCCATTCAACAACAAAAACAGCACCAGCACCACTCCCACTCCCTGCACACACACACACACACACACACACAACACACACACACACACACACACACACACACACACACACACACATACACACACACAGACACACACACACACAGCACACACAGACACACACACATGGACATCACAGGGTTTCTTTCTGTTCTGTTCACAGCACACACACACACACACACACACACACACACACACACACACACACACACACACACACACACACACACACACTGTGACACAGTGTCACATGATAAGGGGCACGTGCGTGCACACTTAACAAGGGTCTACACACTAGTAGTGTCTGATAGGAACAGATCTACACACTTCACAGGACAACTGAACAGAGGAGATAGAAAGATGGACCAGTAATTTTTTTTTTTTTTTTTTTACCGACAAAGCTAACAGTAACACCATCCAATTTCTTGCC
>CM060329.1:7074429-7076929 GCA_030674155.1 Stramonita haemastoma
CTGACGGACTCCTCTTCTATGCGAGCACAAGTACGATGCTTGCGCAAAACAACAACACACACACACACACACACACACACACCACACACACAACACACACACACACACACACACACACACAAACCCAACCCAACATCACACACCAACATAAACAAACAAACTCTCACTGTCATCAGACAGCTTAGTATAGCTTAGAGTCAATGTGACTCACTCACTCACTCACAGACCCCGGCCCCAGTCATCCAGACAAGAGGTGCATGCAGGAGAACTCATAGTAGTCATACTAGGGAAGCAGCCAAACCAAACAGCTGGGGAGGAGGACTGACTGACTGCAGGTAAAACAGCAACTGCCCCTACCACGACAGGTACAAACGTACATCCACCCACCACCACCACACTACTACAGGTGTGAAGACCACACAGACGCAGCGGGGTGCGGATAACAAGGTCTTGGTTACTGGGACTGTTTTCTTTGGCCCCCCTTTTGCTTTACTTTGTGCCGCACGAGTCTGCCTGTTACTGGGGAAGCCATGGCGGTGTTGTGTGGAAGTCTCGGATCATCAATCAGACGGAAGGGAAAGTCGGGGGTGGTGTCTGTGGGCATCTGAACAGATGGGTAGGCCACTTGAAAGCTGCCCGGCAGTCCTCCTGCAGTAATTGGGTTATGCCTGCATGGGAAGAAACGCTGCTGCTCATCTACTACTACTATCTCTTCTACCTCTCCTTCTGTATCCCTGAAAATATAGAGGAGAAAGGATGTTACAGGTTAGAGGTGTGAAGTCTTGCAGTTTGTGTACTATCAAGTAGGTACTATTTGACAGGTTAGCTGGGTAGATGGTAAAATGAAGTCCATTGGTGAAGAAGACTACTGTTGTGGTTATGCAATTGCAATAGACGGTTTTCTGTTATTTGATTTGGCAGAATCTGGTAGCGTTTTAGTCTATTTTCTGATCTGCTAGTTGTTACAATGGAATCAAAGAGGCTGCATACATATGAGTGTTTATGACTAGTCAAAAACAAGAAAAAAAATGAAGTATAAATTTTTTAATGGTAATAATGAGAGTGAGTTTTCTTTAATTAAAGTCCACACTTTTTAGCAATACACAGAAATCGAAAATACTCTGAACCTAAAAGACATTTTCTAAAGCCATACTGCATGACGCTTCAAGTGCCGGTAAAACGGGAATCAAACTGAATCAGATTCTTTAGAAATGTGGTGTTTGAAGAAACACCAGCGTCTGTACTCAATCCCAAAGTCAGATGTATGACATGACTGTGAAAGTTTACCAGTGAATTGAAGGCAGCCTACCCTTGTTAAGGGCCTGTAAAGCTAGTGTGCCATCTATTCTATTTATATGGAACAACAGTATTAAAAATACATTGTTTATGTTCTTGTAAGCCATAGTGTGTTTAAACTATAAAGATAATGCGATACTGGAGTGCTTTGTGGTTGTGGTGCTTTAAAAATAAGCCAGACAACAGCAGTTTATTTTCGTCTGTTTAAAAATAACGCAGACTTTTTGTGTCTGACCTTTCCGCTTTGATATCAGTTATGGTTCTTTAAGAATGAAAACCGGCCTTTTATTAGCTAAAAATAAAGTTGGTGTCGGTCCTGTTATCGGCGGATAGATAGGCAGATCTTATAGACAATCCATAGAAAGATAGAGAGAGAGATAGAGTGATAGATAGAGTGATATATAATAGATCAGTATAGATAGGCAGATAGATCAGTATAGATTATGCAGACAGTCTTTAGACGGACGGACAGACAGACAGACAGACAGACAGACAGACAGTCCTCAAGCCTCAGTCAGTTGTGGAGATGCACCCTATGACACGGTGACTGGACTAGGTGCAGGGGTCATGTAATTGTAAGGGGGGTGATGGCAGATCCACATTAGGGGAGGTGGGAGGGGGTAGAGTCCTGATGTGGCCTCCAATTTCGGTTCGGTTTATGATTGAATTGAGAGCGGGGAAGGCGGTAGGGCCTATGAATGAGGAACATGAAGACTGGTATTATATTGTCAAGTTTAAATCATCTTTGCCTTTGTCTCTGCCCTGCCTGTCACTATCTCTGTCTCCCTCTGTCTGTCTGTCTGTCTAGTGTCTGTCTGTCTGTCTGTCTGTCTCTGTCTCTCTCTCTCTCTCTCTCTCTCTCTCTCTCTCTCTCTCTCTCTCTAAATCTTAAAATCTCAATCTCAAAGCAAGTGTGTGGAATTGATAAAGATCCCTTGTATGCATTGTCGCCAACCCGTGTATTTATGAATACATGCACCCACACGTGTATCATACACGTATACTTGTGCATGCGAGTACTTCCTTATCTGCATGTACCTGTTTGTATCATTATATATACTATAATGTAAACTCTATTCGTGCTCAACGCTCCGTGCACAAATGGGAAGTGACAAGCGCAGTGAAAAACGAAGTCTATTACATTGATCAGTTGGCAAGAAGAAAAAGAAAACAAAGCCGATGTCCACTCCCTCGTACACAGTGA
>CM060329.1:7091929-7094429 GCA_030674155.1 Stramonita haemastoma
TTACCCCCCTCTCCGAATGCTCTTGGCTTGGAGTCTGGTAAGAGAGTTTGATGACTCACTGTCAACAGCCGATAAATGCGTTATGTTTGTACATACAGAATGACATATGTGGCATCAGTCTGGGGACCTTCTGGAAAGGATATCACTGTGTACTACAGTGAAGGAAGGACTGCGCTAAGTTTTATGGCGGAAGAAACGAGCCAGCAGAGAGCGGTAATGGCCGCGCTAATGAATCCCTGGGAGTCCCCAGTCCCAGACTTAATGAAGAGTTACTCCATCCACTTCTTGCCAGCAGCCATTTTCAAAGAGACAGAGCTTGGAGGCTGGAAGACAAATCTACACACACAAAGACAGGACCAGTAGTACCAAGGAGGTGCTGAAAGCCTGAATGGAGCGGGGGTGATTTATTTGATGGCCACTTTTGATCGCCGATGGATGACGGGGGCCAACAAAGCCGTCAGGTCGTGGTGGGAAGGGTTTACTACAGGTAGCCGGGGTCTAGACTGTTCCACCCTCACCTGGCCGTCTGTCCCGAAAACGGCAAATCCACAACGACCATAAACATCAACTTGGATTGGGAGACACCTTCCTGTCTTTGTCCCGGTTTATCTTTGTTTAATGTCACCTTCGTCATCAAACATGGGTCTGACCATTTTCGCTCTGACCAGAGTTGGCGAGGCATTTCCTTTCTCAACACCTCTCAGCCCCTAAATATTACACTCATACAAGCCCGGGATCTGAGGAATGTGGACCTGTAAAAAAAAAAAAAAAAAAAAAAAAGTCACAAAAAGGAGGTGTTACCCATTCTCCCCCCCTGAACCCTACAATGTAACGCAAGTCTCGGGCGTGTTTCTCCTCACATTCCTGTCACGCTTTGCGGAACTTGTTGCGCGGCTGAGGAAGAATGAAGGAAGATGGAAGGAAGGGAGGGAGGACGGGCGGACTTGTTGCCTCCACTCCACACACAGCCAGGGATAGGAGGAGCGGCCGTGGGTGACCGATCGACGCAGACGACATAAAACCAGAGCCCCGTCTGGTTATCGCGCTTTAAAAACATGCGCGACGACATTATGACGCAATCCCGGAATAATCTTTTTTTTTCAGTGAGGCAAGGAACACATTTCAGGTTCATGTACCGTGTGCGTGGGAGGGAGTGGGGTATGGCGCAGATGTGAGAGTGTAACTAGCTTTTTAATTATTTTTGTTGCACGCTAGAAGGCACTGAATCATGGAGATGAGAGAACATTTTAATATGGCTGGGGATTCTCTTTGTTGCATGTTGTGTTTGTTGTTCGTACATATTGTCTATTTGGTTTTGGGTATTGTAGTAGTGTCAGAGTTAGAGTCATGGAGAGGAGGGAGGAGAGTAGAGAATGTGTGGGGAAAGGAGAGAGGCGAGGTGCGAATTCTGTACGTGAAGACTAAGCAGGGGCCCCGATCAGGGCGCCCTCCCCTACCCTGGCCTTTGGTGCGGCAGACCCTGTGGAGACGGTGGCTTCATTGGTATTCATAGCTTTCTGTCCGCCCGCCAAACATCACCACTGCCTCTGGCACTTGAAGCGATTAGCACCGCTTTAGGGAATTGGCCCACTGTAGGCTGCTAGCATGCGAGAGAGAGAGAGCACCCAGTTTGGTCAATAATGGCTCGCTGGAGAATTTGCGGAATCCCCCCCTCTCTCTGTCCGGGGGTTTTTGTTTCATTTTTTGTTGTTGAGATCATTGATGAACTTCGTCATCATCATCATAAATCCTCATTGTCATTGTTAAATCTCCGTCATTATGAGCTCCCCATCATATAAAAAAAAAAAAATTCTGGGTCAATATTTACTGTTTTTTTCTTCGTCGTTAAGTTAATGTTGTAGGTTTTCTTGTTTTGTTTTTCTCTCTGCTCATGAGCTTCATCAAGATTCAGTCATGGAGAGGAAGAAGGAAGGAGAGATAAGAGGAAAATAGTGTCGGGGAACAAGGCATGAAGCAGGCGAGGTGCGACATTCTGCACTACCGTGTCAAAGACATTAAGCCGCAGGGGTCGCTTGCTGCCTGTAATATATGCAAGATGCGATAAGCAGACCGGAAGCTGCCTGGCTTCCCTCCCTTGACACTGTATCGCCATTTTCTCCGCTTGGTTCCTCCTTCCACTAAGAAAATAATAATAATAAAACCATGCATTTCACCCTTCGTGTGTTCTGCTGCTCCCCCGTTTATTCATTTATCACTTGGGTTTGAAATCGTTCTGCCCACTGCAATGCTGGAATCTCTTTGTTTCTATCTGTCTCGCCGCTCTCTTCCTCATTCCCTCTCTGCAACTGATGATGGATTTGCAACAACATTACAATATAACTACCGAAAAAATGGCGCAGATATTTGGGGTTGTTTGTTTTTTGTCACCGTATTTGCAATTCTCCAGATGGCTCAGACAAGAGAGGAATTCGTCATTGGTCTGGAATATTGATCCCTCTCTCTTTTACGACCTTCCGTTCTGATTTCTGCCCTTTCTGTT
>CM060329.1:7104429-7105828 GCA_030674155.1 Stramonita haemastoma
ACCCGCCTCGGTTCATTGTACCGCCCGGCGAGTTGAGCGTGCAAATGAGCTGAGGACTGCGATGCTGAGAGCGCGGCCAAGCTGAAACTTGAAAGAGCCTGACCCCGCTGTTGACAACGTGTCCTGTCAGCCTGCCTGGCGTGACAATGATGATAGCCTGCCTGCCTGCGTGTGTGTGGACCTTGAGAAAAAAAAACGCCTTGGACAAGGAAGGAGGAGGAGGACGCGTTTGAAAGTTTGGAGGGGTAGAGTAGTAGTGGGGTAGATAGGTAGGTAGGTAGGTTATGTAGGTAAGAAGACTTGGGTGAGAAAAAAAAAAGATCTAGGTGTATTATGAGTAGTTGGTAGGGAGGTTTGTGAAGGTCAGGGTGGGTAGAAAGGGAGGTAGGTAGATTTCGAGGGAAGATGGGTGGAGGGAGTATATCCGTGGTTAGGCAGGTTTAGATCTAGAGGTTTGGTAGTGAGACTTGACCAGAGGGATGTATGTGCAGGTAGGAAGGTTGTAGGGGTAGGTAGGTGGGTGGGGAGGAGGGGAGGGAGGTGGTTGGTGATTGAAGCTTGGCGTGGGTCACCTGGAGGTTTTTTTTACAAGCCCAGGAGCAGCTGGGCTGTGGGTGGAGTGATGGTGTAAGGGAGGGGGGGGGGAGGGGTTGAGGAGGAGGACATAGAGGTTGATGATAGTGGCTACTGTGGTTTTAGGTTTGGTTCACACTGCGGGGCCACGGGTCACCGCTCTGCCTCCCCCCACCCCCACCCCACCCCCTGATGTGTTTGGTATTGTCTTGTTGCTGATGGTGGTGCTAAATAAGAGTGTGTGTGTGTGTGTGTGTGTGTGTGTGTGGTGTGTGTACATGGAGAGGACAGGCGGGGTGTGTGTGTGTGTGTGTGCGCACTCACACACATACGCGCACTCGGACACACACACGTGCTGTACTTGCACACACACACACACACACACACACACACCACACACACACACACACACCACACACACACACACACACACACACAACAAGCTGATAGATTAAGATACTATCTTCACACACACACCCCACCCCCACCCTCACACACACACACACACACACACACACACACACACACACACCACACACAACACACACACACAAGCTGATAGATTAAGCATACTATCTTCACCAGAGGAATTCAATTGAGACCAAAATAGGGAGAGGCGGGGGAAGAATTCTGTATAACATTCCTCGATCTCATTAGTAGTAGTAGTAGTAAGGAATTGGAGAACTCCATCCTCCCTCATACATACACCTGGGGGTCTTAAACTGTTTGCACCCGCGTTGCATGAGGGCACGCAGCAGAAAGCTACACAACACACACACACACACACACACACACACACACACACACACACACACACACACACACA
>CM060329.1:7110928-7120928 GCA_030674155.1 Stramonita haemastoma
CCACCCACCACACCACACACACACACACACACACACACACACACACACACACACACACACACATCCAGAATCCAATCTGGGTTGTTAGGGTTTTTTTCTGTCAAAGCCACAATGAGGCCTTGTGATCACAACTGATTTCCACACTGAAAGTAAGTTTTAAAGCAGCAAAGAGTGTATCAGCCATTTGAAGAGACCAGTGTATCACATTGTACTGATGTTGATACAGTTCTTCATAAGACTTGAACTGACATTGCGTCGACAGGGCTCCATGTTTATTGCTTCCAGGTCCCTCCCGGTCAACAAAGGTCAAGGCCTTTCCAACAACCAATCCAAATCAGTGACCACACAACCATTTCTGAGACAATCCCAGAATCGGAAATCTCGCGCTGGGACGTAACTATAATCACAAAAAATAACCATTTCTGAGAAGTAGAATCAACCGTGTTGATTACAATTCCTGTCAAACGGGATTATTTTTTTCATGGTCTCAGGTCATGTGGCAGAGACATAATGACTGGAAGCTGGAGAGAGAGGAGAGAGAGAGAGAGAGAGAGAGAGAGAGAGAGAGAGAGAGAGAGAGAGAGAAGAGAAGAGAGAGACTGTGTGTGTGAGAGAGAGAGAGTGAGAGAGAGACTCTGTGTGTGTGTGTGTGGTGTGTGTGTGGTGTGTGTGTGTGATGTGTTGTGTTGTGTGTGTGGTGTCACTGTGTGCACTGGTTGTGTGTGTGGTGTGTGTGTGTGTGTGTGTGAGGAGAGAGAGAGGAGAGAGAAGAGAGAGAGAGGAGAGAGAGATGCTGTGTGTGTGTGACTTTTTGTTTGTTTTTTTTGTGTTTTTTTTGGGGGGGGGTTATGTGTTGACGTTATTCTTAGCTCCTGCTCCGCACAAAGAGAGGTTACGACTGAAAGCTGCTTTCAGCGAGCAATGGGCGGCTTTTATGTGCAGGTTTGGATGCAGGCCGTTAAACGGTTAGATTTGGCAGAGTGGCACTGAAGGGTGATTCCAGATAATCTTTTCTCACACAGACCTGCTGCACACGCATGTCAAGCCCACGCATGCGCGCGTATGCTTCACTCGCATATGGAGAGAAAGAGAGAGGGAGAGAGAGATGAGAGAGACAGATACAGAGCGAGAGAGAGACAAACACAGAGAGCGAGGGGGGAGGGAGAGGCTGATAGACAGAGACAGACAGACACAGAGAGGGAGGGGGAGAGAGAGAGAGAAATCAGATAGAGAGGGGCAGATAGACAGAGACAGAAAGCGAGGGAAGAGAGAGGGGGAGAGAGAGAGAGGGGGGGGGGGGGTGTAAAAACAAAATCCTAGTCACAAAAAACAGACTTTTTTTTTTCAAAAAGCGAAATCTTCAGAGACGACAAAGAGAGAAGAAGAAGAAAAGAACAATAAAAAAAAAAAAAAAAAGTATATAGATAACAAAGAAAAAGACACTTATCTCAGACTCAGTCAGGTACAAAGGAAAGAAGAGCGTTGTCTTCGCAGAACAAACTTCTAAGCGTTGGGGCAGCAAGGCGTTTCCAAATGCGTTTTTGATGTTGTTTAGATTGCTGCTTTGTGCACGGTTTGTCTATGCTCATGCATCACGGTAGATCAACTCTAGAACCTGCTTCCTCTTCAAACAACACCCCCCCCCCCCCCCCCCCCCCCGTACCCCCATCCCTACCCCACCCCCCTCTCCTGTCCTGTTATCTTCCTCCCATACTCCTGTCTTGCTTTGTCTTTTAGGAGAGAGAGAGCCTGGGGAAGAGCAGAGCTGAGCAGAATAGAAAGGGGGAATAGAAGTATAGAGATTACATTCAGCTAGCTGTGTGTCAGAGACGCCAGCCAAGCAGACAGCTGAGGCGAATGGTGGTGCATTGGTGGAGATAACCAAAATACAAAACAAAGAGAAGAAGAAGAAGAGTAGGGAGAATAAGAAAAAGGAGAAGGAGAATTAGAAGAAGTGGAGACTTAATGGGTTGTCCGTCTGATAACAACATTTACGTCGTTTGTGTGCTCTGATGGGGGTGGTGGGGGGGGGTGGGGGGGGGGGGAGCGCGATGGAAGTATGCCGGCACGCGTTGCTGCACACTTAACATGTGAAAGCGTCTCTCTCTCTCTCTCTCTCTCTCTCTCTTCTCTCTCTCTCTCTCTCTCTCTCTCTCTCTCTCTCTCTCTCTCTCTCTCTCTCCTCCCTCCCTCCCTCCCTCTCCCATCCCTCCCTCCCTCCCCTCCGTCTCCCCTCTTCCCTCCCTCTCTGTGTTTGTCTGTCTTTCTCTGTTTGTCTGTGTCTCACTCTCTGTCTCTTTCTTGCTTTCTTTCTCTTCTCTTCTTTTCTCTTTTTCTTTTCCTCTCTAATTCTGTTTTGAAAGACAAAAAAAGGACAAAACTAAACAAACATACCAGTAGCCCAGAGGAAGCCAGTGGTAAAACTGAAGTCTCCATAAAACTGGGCAGTACCAGCAGAACAAGGCGCGTGGTATGTATGGCAAGAACAGAGATATATATCTACGCGGATCTGTTAGTCTGCGATGTTCCATTTGGACCAAAAAGAGCTTGTGGTAAAACTGTTTGGACTTCTCGGGGCAGTGAAATAGGACTACAAACAAGACACAGAGAGGTGTTGTGTTGAGGTTATATTAGAGTCCCAGCAGAAGTACTCCGAACCGGCAAGACAGAGAGACCCCTGTCTTATATAGCCCTGTGACACTTACAAGGTTAGCGCCCCTGTAAAAGATACCGGCCAACAGACCCTCGTTCATCAGGGACCCTAACTGTTACCCCGCCCTTAACTAGCTGTTTGAACCCAGACGGTGGAAGCTGAACACTACAGCTGTCAGATAAGATGCCGGGGAAGGCTGTCATTGTCGTTAGACAGAATGTTGGGAGAAAGCAGTAACGGTGATTATACAAAATGTGCAGAGTAGGCTGTGATTATCATTATTAAAGGAGATGGGTGAACTGGGGCTGTAGATGTCATTAGACAAGGTGGCGAAGAAACCGCTGACGGTTATTAGACAATATGGCGGAAGAGGCTGCAATATCACAGTTATCTGGCAATGAAGGGGGAGGCTGTAACACCTATAGGTTTAAAGCTGTAACAGTTATCATCAATCAAGACTGCAGCCTACATCAGTCAAGTCTGTAGGTTGTAACATCTATAGGTTTAAAGCTGTAACAGTTATCATCAACCAAGACTGCAGCCTACATCAGTCAAGTCTGTAGGTTGTAACATCTATAGGTTTAAAGCTGTAACAGTTATCATCAACCAAGACTGCAGCATACATCAGTCAAGTCTGTAGGTTGTAACATGTATCAGACAAGGATATCACACATACTAGCCACAACTGTAACAGCTATCCACCAAAGTGGAACAGTCAGACGAGGCTGTAACATTATCAGTCTCAACTGTAACAGCTACAACCTAGACAGCAAAGGCTGTGTAACGCCTGCCAGTCAGGATGGCAGGGGGGGGGGGGGTCAGCCCTGTGGGCCAGATGCTCCTTCTGGATACCCTGGTGACTTGCTCCTGCCTGCCTGCCTGCCTGCCTGCTTCCAGGAAACAGTTGTGATGGAGTAACAAGGTGAGAAATTCCTGCGGCCAGAAATAGTCCAGGGAGTTATCTCCCATCAGCGGAGCAGCCATGCGAAATAATCGCCCCTTGCCTTCATGTCTTGGCACTGCCTGCCATTCTCAGAATGTTGCTGTTGTGGTCTGCTCTCTCTCCTTCTTCTGGACTTGCTCGTGTGTGTGTGTGTGTGTGTGTGTGTGTGTGTGTGTGTGTGTGTGTGTGTGTGTGTGTGTGTTGTGTGTGATGTGTTGAGAGAGAGAGAGAGACAGAGAGAGAGAGAGAGAGACGAGACAGAGAGAGAGAGAGAGAGAGAGAGAGAGAGAGAGAGAGAGAGAGAGAGAGAGAGAGAGAACAGTACAGCACAAGCAGAGAAAGGAGAATACCACTTCCTACTTTGAAGAAAACAACGGCAACATCTACGACAACTTTAAAGATTCTGACAAAAGATTGTCTTGAACAAGGTGTGGTCTTCCAGACCATCTTTATTTAAAAAATTATTTTGTTCAAACAGCAAAATAATATTGGCAATGGCAACAAATACCATTCATTCTTGTTCTTCGTCGAACATTTGTTTTCTGCTAGGAGAGGAAGATGCGTTAAGCTGCCGTTGAGTACCTGACAAGTCAGGCCCAGCGCACACGACCTCGGCGTGATCATTTGAGAATGTGGATCCATCTGGGTGAAAACGCGAAGCTAAATTAAGATTACACCATAACAGGACATTATCAAACACATAGTTAATATAGTTATAGCACCACACACACACACACACACAGCACGCACGCACGCGCTCACACACCACACACACACACACCACACACACACACACACACACACACACACACACACACACACACACACATGCTTTATAAAAAATAAGAAGAAAAAAGGAAAGGCACATTTTTTTTTCCATTTAAAAAGATGTAGGTCTACTAATAACATACACAATAGTGTGGGGAAAAAGCCCCAGCAAGACACACACAAACAGACCAGACAGACACAGACAGACAAACAACAGATGCTTGGCCAATGGAGGTTACCTATACTACCCCTGTGCGGTCAGTAAGTGACCATCAGAGCCTGGGCAGGCAGGCTGTAAGCGGGCAATTACCCGGGGTCTAATTCCACGGAACACAGTCTGGCGCCGCTGCTCTGTGGATAGATCTACCCGAGATGGGCCAGGAGATTGCCTCCCCTGGCAGCTTCTGCCGGCCTCCAGATTTGCCTGGGTAATTGTTTTTAGATGGCTTCAGGATTCCACAAATCTCCTCCCCTTTTGGGCCTGTCAGTAACCTTATCTGTGTGGGTCTCTGTGTGTGTGTGTGTGTGTGTGTGTGTGTGTGTGTGTGTGTGTGTGTAGTGTGTAGTGTAGTGTAGTGTGTGTAGTGTAGTGTAGTGTTCCCATTTTCCTGGGTTCTTGTTTTGTTTCTTGTGTTTTGTTTTTCTGTTAGATCTAGATCTATATCTTTAATCGGGGCCCAAGAATTTTGTGATTTTCTTTTTTTCTTTTTTTTTGCTTGCTTGTTTTGTTGGGGGGGGGGGGGTTGCTTTTCTGTTATTGTTTTTTGTTTGTTTGGGGGAAGTTTGTTTTTTGTTGTTGTTCATAATGGGATGCTATCTTTGTGTGAATGTTTCAGCCCCTTTTTTCTTTCGTAACCTCCCCCCCCCCCCTCTCTCTCTCTCTCTCTCTCTCTCTCTCTCTCCCTCTCCCTCTCCCTCTCCCCTAACCCACTCCCTCTCCCCACTCAAAGTCTTGCCACCATGCGGACATAAAGCCAGGGTCAAATGGCATTATGTACAAGTGTCTGGTGTTTGTCTTGGCGCTGTAGGTACTCAGGTTAAAGGCCTTGGGAACAAGAGTATACATGTATGTACACACACACACACACACACACACACACACACACATACACACACACACACACACACACACACACACACACACACACACACACACACACACACACACACACACACACACACACACACACACACACACACACACACACACACAGCGGAGTGAGAGAGAGCGAACTATTGTTTTTGGAGGTGGGGGGTGGCCGGATTCTGTACACGTATTACACCCTTTCGTGTCTACTATGACAACGTCATGCTGATAGGTAGCGACACTTGTCGGCTGTTCTGACACTGATGGAGGGACCGTTGTATAGTCTACAGTATCTGACTCTGTGTGTGTGTGTGTGCGTCTATTTATTATATATATATATATTATATATATATATATATATATATATATATAATAAGAGAGAGAGAGAGAGAGAGAGGAGAGGAGAGAGAGAGAGAGAGAGAGAGGAGAGAGAGAGAGAGAGGGCAAATTCTTTTATTTCGAGGATAATGAATAAGCACTCGTGTGCTTTTTTTACATCCAGTACCCGCTCTTATCAGGGCAAACAAGATGCTTTTTTTCCCACTGGAACCATTTTCATATCTAAATCTGTCTGGCTCTGTGTGTGTGTGTGTGTGTGTGTGTGTGTGTGTGTGTGTGTGTGTTGTGTGTGTGTGTTAATGGAAAACAAATTGGCTGGGGGGGGGGGGGGGGGGGGGGAGGGGCTGTTTGTTGTTTTTATGAAATGTCACATTTCAAATTGAGCAGTTTCTTTTTTTAAATTTGATTTTCCCCCCTTTTGTTCCAGTTGACAGCGTTATGCAAATCTCTACCCTAATCAGTTTTTATGTTGTTGTTTTTCCTTTTATAAGAGAAGAATTTTTTGTTTTGTTTTGTTTCCTTTCGTTTTGTTTTGTTTTGGTTTGGTTTGGGGCACATTTTGCAGATGATGAACTTGCACTGTGTTGTGGTGTGACATTGTAAACATTTGCGCCGTTGAACTTGTAAACAACCCTTTTGTTGGGGTCAGGGCACCCAGTCGCGTACTACACACACACACAGATTATACCACACACACACACACACTCACACACACACACACACACACACACACACACACACACACACCCCACACACATTAACAGTGAAGGCTACATGTCTCCTGTTTGATGGATTTGGGCGTGAAGATGAATGAATGAGCGCTGGCTTGCACACGGAATGCATACACAAAGAGACAAAACAGCTAGCACGAGCACACACGCGCGCGTGCAATGTAGGTACACACACTCCCACGGGTCCAAAGCCTGTGTGAAACAAACGGAAGAATGAAGAAAGGATTATATATATGTGGATCAAAGTAGTTTCAAATGGAAATAAAATTACACATGCAAAATCTATTGAATTGAAAGATAGAAATGGCTCTTGTAAGACATTATATTGAATATATCAGAGCGAGCGCGCGCGCGCGGACACACACACACACACACACACACACACACACCACACACACACACACACAACACACGCACACACACACACACAGCCCCTGCTCCCTCCTATCCTCCCTAAACATCAATGATTGCATTGAGCAAATGACATGAACACGCTCGATGTCTGCGACAGGTTGTAAGATGACGAGATAATGATGATAACTGATGATGATGATGATGATGTATCGCACTTTGGCCTTTGCAGATGCATGTCTATGTGTGTGTATGTGAGAGAGACAGACAGACAGACAGACAGACAGACAGAGACTGGTTGTTGCTGTTGTGATTATATTTATCTCCAGAACACTCTGGGACGGCTGACAACATTGATTTCATATTCTTGTACCAAGAACGCAGAAAATAATAATAATAATGATAATATAATAATAATAATATAATAATAATAATAATAATAATAATACGTGGAATTTGTATAGCGTATATCTTGTAAAAACAAATCAAAAGAAAAGAGTGATGGCCGTTTTTGTTTTTCTATCTTTTTTCTCTCTCTTTTTTCTTTAAGTGATATACTTGCAAATGCACTCAGCCGGCCATTAGAGACAACAGGTTGACAGACATGCAGACGTACAGGCCGGGACTGTTTGACCCTTTGGCCCTCGCGTGGCATTTTCAGTGGCTGACCCCTGCCCTCTCACCTGGGGTCACACGCAGTATGGTTGGATACACTCTGTCACGTGGTGGGTCACATGTCTTGCCTACCCCCCTGGAATGATAATGGACTAAAACACAGTGCCGGCTTCCTTTCGTGTGTGAATGCAAACAGTTGCAGAGTTTGTGTTTTTCGTTTGTTTGTTTTTTTGTGTTGATATGTATGTTTTCTAATAGCTCTGGGCGTGCCTGCCGTGTGGCTTGCAAATTTCTGTTAGAAAAATTATCTCAAGAATCTCTCTCTCTCTCTCTCTCTCTCTCTCTCTCTCTCTCTCTCTCTCTCTCTCTCTCTCTCTCTCTCTCTCTCTCCTGCCCCCACCCCAACCCCCGTCTTGTATAATGCGTGTGCACACATGCGATAACACACGTATACATACATATTCACATGTGACATTTTGTGTGTTGTGTGTGTGTGTGTGTGTGTGTGTGTATGTTGTTTGTTGTAATGCGTGCGCGCGCGCTCACACACGCTCGCGCGCGCGCGCCACACCTCACACACACACTTTTTTTTTCACCGCCATCCTCATAATTCTTCCTGTTCTTTTTTTCTTCAACTTCTTCAGCTTCTTCATCTTCTTCTGTTACTTCTTCTTCAAAGCAGGAAAACATCCAATCTCACCATGTTTTATGTAACAATTCTTGGCATTTGCGGAGGGCCGAGCAGGGTGCCTGGTATGGCGGTTAGCTTGGGGGCGGGGGGGGGGGGGGGGAGGAAAGGAGAGAGATGGGGGAAGAAGGGGGGGGGGGGGGCGTGGAGATGGAGGTAGGGGTGGGGGGAGGGGTGAAAGGAGGTAATCCTATAATCAACGTCGGGTTTGGAGTAGAGGGAGCGAGCAGCAGGGTTATGCTGACTACAGTCAGCATCACGCGTAGCCAGGTGTAAGTGAGCGAAAGGGGTGGCTACCTACCTACCTACCTACCCCCTGCCCCCTCCCCCCCCCCCCCTCCTCACCCTATACCCCCTCCACACCTGCCTGCACCCAGCTAACCGTGAACAGCTTTTCTCTTTTTTTGGAATTACTTTGTATTGCTGCTGGGTCACTTAGACTATCATGGCTTCCCCATTTCAGACAGTCCCTCCCCCCTATTCTTCTGTTCATTCCAATGTCTGTCTGTACTATTTGTCTGTCTGTGTGTTTCTCTGTCTGTGCTGTCTGTCTGTCTGTCTGTACTGTCTCTGTGTGTGGCTGAATTGTGGTAGAAAGTGTAGATGTTCCGATTCTGTATACATGTATGAATGACCGTGTGACTTACAAAAGTAATTAGGAATGACCAACTACGTTAGATTGATTGCAGCACTAAGAATTTTAAAGCGATTTTTTTTTAAAAAGAAAGGAGCTTATAAGATGCTTATAGATACCAAGAGAGCTTGATTCATGACAAGAAAAGGTAATATGTTTATTAGGCGGGGGTAAAGACTGTTGTTTTTTGTTAAGGGGTTTTTGTTTCCTTTGAGAGGGTTTAGGACACTAACTTATATAACTATGTTTTCTTATATTGTGCTGACTCTCTTTGCTAATGCTGAATTAGCCAGAGTTCATGCTGATAGCTTCACATTCCTTATTTTGGGAAAACATAAACAGTTTATGAAATGTTAACTCACAGCGTCAGTTTACCCCCGCTTGACTACAAGTATCATTACTCTCATTTTGTTTTGCACTCTTTTGTAAAAATAGATTGTTCATATGAGATTTTTTTTCACAGAAACTCCACTATTGTCGTATGAAAATGTAGAATAGGTTACACTTATGCTATTCATCCAGTGGTCGGGCAATTTCATTTTCAGACACATTACGGTTTCTCGTCAAGGTAACGCAAAGATTACCCAGGGGGTGATATTTGCAGAGAGGGGGGTACTACATGTTCGGGCCAGTGGACCTGTAAGCGGCTGGTCTCATTATCCAGGTGTGCTGATGAGAGGGGAGGTGAGGGAGATGAAACGTTAAGTGATCTCATTAGCACCTGAGGCGTTAGGTATGTAACCTGCTGCCAGCCTTGCCGAATCAACGACAGACAATACCGGAGAAAGAGAGAAGAGAGAGAGAGAGAAAAAGATAAAATAAAAAAAAACTCTTCAGACAAAGAAGTCTTTGCTTGCTTCACAGCCATTGCATTCTCCTCGTATTCCAATTTGGGTTCCTTGCCTGGAAAGATTACAGGGAAAAAAAGAAAGAAGAAAAAAAATCAACTAGACGAGTAATGCAGAGCCAGAGAGAGAGAGAGAGAGAGAGAGAGAGAGAGAGAGAGAGAGAGAGAGAGAGAGAGAGAGAGAGAGAGAGAGGACAGAAAAAAAGAACGTTAGGTACGTAAGCGTTGGAAGATGACGGATAGAGAGAGCATAGGAGAAGATAAGAGGAACTAACTTTGCGCAGAAGGGGGGGGGGGGGGGGAGACGATAGGGGGAAGGGGGAGAGGTGTGGAGAAAGGGAGTA
>CM060329.1:7125928-7133428 GCA_030674155.1 Stramonita haemastoma
AAACCCTTTTTTTTTTTCTTTTTTTTTATATAGACCCCTAGGGACTTGAACGTTGAACAAGGCGTTTTAATGAAAGTGAAATGGAACGTCTAGCCGTGGTAGATAGGGAGGGAGGGAGGGAAGTGAAGGAAGCGAGAGTCGTAATCAGACAGGACCGTGGACTCTTTGAGACAACACAGCTAATGGGCAACGAGAGACTGCCAGGGCTGACTGACTGGGGAGAGAGGGGGAGGGGGAGAGAGAGGGGGAGGGGGAGGAGGAGAGAGAGAGAGAGAGAGAGAGAGAGAGAGAGAGAGAGAGAGGAGAGAGAGAGAGAGAGAGAGAGAGAGAGAGATCGTATGAGAGAGAGAGATTGTATTAGCAGGAGAGAGAGGGGGGTAGGGAGAGAGAGAGAGAGAGAGAGAGAGAGAGAGAGAGAGAGAGAAGAGATGTATGAGGAAGAGAGAGAGGGGAGAGAGAGAGGGGGGGGGAGGAGAGAGAGATATATATATATATATATATATATAATATATATGTATGAGAGAGAGAAGAAAGATTGTGGAGTTGGGGGGGGAGTGGGGGGGGGGGGGGGGAGGAAAGAGAGAGAGAGAGAGAGAGAGAGAGAGAGAGTGTGTGTGTGTGTGTGTGTGTGTGGTGTGTGTGTGTGTGTGTGTGTGTGTGTGTGTGTGTGTATAAGGGTGAGAGAGAGTACGTGTGTGAGTGGGGAAGAGGGGGAAGGGGAGCAGAGGAATAACAAAATTGGTTTATTGTTCAGACTCAAAGTGCTAGCAATCGAGTGAGTACGCCTAAGTGGATTTTTACAGAAAAAACAAGTTTTAGAGAGAGAGAGAGAGGAGAGAGAGAGAGGAGAGAGAGAGAGAGAGAGAGAGAGAGAGAGAGAAGAGAGGATAAAAAAAAAAGAAAGAAATGAAAGACAGATTGAGAGACAGAGACAAACAGAAAACCAGCTTTCAAGAGAGAGAAAATGGATTGGAGGACAGAAAAGCAGATTTAGAGAGCGCAGGAGACAGAAAGAGAGGCACAAACAGCTTGACAGACAACAACAAAAAAAGACAGAAAGAAAAAAGTAGTTACAAGAAGTAGGAGACCATGGTTGATTTACACACACACACACACCACACACACACACACACACACACACCACCACCACACACCACACAACACACATAACATCACACACACACACACACACTACACACACACACACACACACATAACATCACACACACACACAACACACACACACACACATAACATCACACACACAACACACACACCCACACACACACACACATACATCACACACACACAACACACACACACACAACACACACACACACACCACTTTCTCTCTCTCTCTCTCTCGTCTCTCTCTCTCTCTTCTCTCTCTCATCTCTCTCTCTTTCTCTCTCTCTGTCTCTCTCTCTCTCTCTGGCATCCTATCAACAGTTTTGCAAGTTAACAAACGCCCAAGGAATCTATTTCAGTCTGTTGCTTTTGAGGTGGCCTCGTCTCATTCCATTACAGACCTTTCTTATTAGCTTTTATCAGAAAAGAATCACAGAAGGAAAAAACCGTTTAACGTCTATTCGCAGAAAATCGAAGAACACACACCCCACCCCCAACCCGTTTAACATTTCGTTTCGCAAGAAAATCTTAAGCAAAACAGTTTAACCTTGATAGAATTAAGACTACATCTGCGGACAGACGTCGATTTGGCCAATCTTTGTATCTGAGAGCAACCAGAAATCTAGATTGTGTCTTTTCAGATGTTTCTGATAAATGAGATGTGAACGAAAAATAATGGAATTTGAAAAGAGGTGGTGCTCGGGTGGGGGGAGGGGTTGCAAATACAATAATCTCACCATTGACCTAATGTCGTTAGCATTATCGAGAAGTATTTTTAATATGCATGGAGTTGCGACTTGTATTTCTGTCTGAAGGAAAGTCACATCTCCCATAAGCTTTCAACATGCGTGAATTTTGTATTTCTGTCTAAAGAAATGTATCTACCTCAAGCTTTCTACATGCGTGTCTTTTGTAAGTACTGTCTGAAGAACTATCCTATCCAGTAAAAGCTTTTAACATGGATGTGTTTTATATCTATGCCTAAGAAATATATCTACCACAAACTTTCAACATGTGTATATTTGTATTTCTTTCTAAAATAGATCCACCACAAGCTTTCTACATACATGTATTTTGTATTACTATCTAAAAAGGTTCATATTTACCACAAGCTTTCAGCAAGATGTATTTGTATTTCTATCTGAAAAGCGATCATATCTGTTAAAGTTTTCAACGTGTATGTAATTTGTATTTCTATCTAAAGAAATATCATACCTACCACAAGCTTTCAATGTGTATATAATTTTGTTGTGTGTTTTTTTTTTCTAAAGAAATACCATATCTCCCACAAGCTTTCAACATGCATGCATTTTGTAAACACTATCTGGAAAAAACAACAAACCCACATATCTATGACAAACTGTTACTTCTTTCGTGACTCTGGACTTCTCTTTTTGTTCCCCCTTTTTTGTCTTCTCTTTTTCTCAACTTAATCTTCCTTTTCTTCTTTCTTCCGACTTGAAATAAAAATAGCATATGTAGCGTTGATAATCAAGTAAGATTTTCACAAGTGGCAAAGGCAGCAAGATTTTTTTTTTTTTTAAATGTCCTTGTGTGATATTTACTTTTGTTCCAAATGGGTTATTCTGTTGTGATGATGACACGTTGTCTAGCTACCAGATCACAAATTTCGTTTTGTGTGATGGTGGACCACGCTGCAAGCTGTTGTTAGCTTCTTGTTGTTGTTGCACCAAATGGATGGATGTGTGATGTGTTTGTTTTCTGAATAAACGTAAGTTGTTTAAACCAAATCTGGTCATTGGTGAACCTCGGAGCTCTTACTGAAAGGAACAAACAAACCAGAACAATCTCACACACACACACACACACACACACACCACGCATCACCACCGCACACTCACACACACACCACACGCACGCCACCACACACACCACACACTCACACCACACACACACACCACACACTCACACAACACACATACACACAACACACAACTCACTCACTCACACACACACCACATACACACACACACTCACACCACACACACACACACACACACACACACACACACCACACACTCACTCACATCACTCACTCACTCACTCACTCACTTCACTCATCACAAAATATATTCTACATCCGCGTCTCCAGTCACTGATCATGTCTTGGAGTTGGCGCGATGTGTTGAATTGATGCGGAGAGGGGCAGGCAGGATGGATCGGAAGAATGGGTATCAATTCAATGTGGGAGGAGGAATTGGGAGGAGGGGACGTGTGTGTGTGTGTGTGTGTGTGTGTGTGTGTGTGTGTGTGTGTTGTGTGTGTGTGTGTGTGTGTGTGTGTGTGTGTGTGTGTGGGGGGGGTGGGGTGGTTTAGAGTCAAGGATGAAGGCCGGTGTCAAGCGGTCAGCCATATTGACTGTGAATTTCTAGCAGGAAATTGAATTTCCCCCATCTCTGTGTCTGTGCGCTTCCTCTGCCATGCATCTTTTTCCCTTTGCCACGCCTTTGCCCTCTGTTTCTTTGTCAGTGTTTGTCTGTTTGTCTGTCTGTCTGTCTGTCTGTCTGTCTCTGTCTGTCTGTCTGTCTCTCTCTCTCTCTCTCTCTCTCTCTCTCTCTCTCTCTCTCTCTCTCTCTCTCTCTCTCTCTCTCTCCTCTCTCATCTTCTCTGTCTGTCTGTCTGTCTGTCTGTCTGTCTCTCTCTCTCTCTCTCTCTCTCTCTCTCTCTCTCTCTCTCTCTGTCTCTGTCTCTCTGTCTCTCTCTCTGTCCCTCCCTCTGTCTGTCTGTCTGTTTCTGTCTGCTCTTCTTCTCTCTCTCTCTCTCTCTCCTCTCTCTCTCTCTCTCTCTCTCTCTCTCTCTCTCTCTCTCTCTCTCTCTCTCTCTCTCTCCTCTCTCTCTCTCCTCTCTCTCTCTCCTCCTCCTCCTCCTCCTCTCTCCTCCTCCTCCTCCTCCTCCTCCTTCCCTCCTCCTCTCTCTCTCTCTCTCTCTCTCTCTCTCCTCTCTCTCTCTCTCTCTCTCTCTCTCTCTCTCTTCTCTCTCTCTCTCTCTCTCTCCTCTCTCATCTCTCTCTCTCTCTCCTCCCTCCTCTCTCTCTCTCTTCTTCCTCTCTTTCCTCGTCCCTCTGTCTCTGTAGGTGTCTCTGTCTCTGTCACTCTCTCACTAACACACACACGCACACACATACACGCACACACATACATACTCACACACAACATACACACAACACACAACACACAACACACACAACACACACACACACACACACACACACACACACACACACAACACACACACACACACACACACACACACACACACACACACACACACACACACAGCATTAAGGCTAAAGATATTCTGTTCCCTGACTGAATTAAGAGGTTGGGGACTCCATGTGAAAGATACATCATTGTTTATCTTATATTCTGCCGGTAAAAAGTGTCAGCTGTCCTGTCGTGTCATGTCATGTCGTGTCGTGTGGTGCCGTGTATGTCTTTCTGTCAGTCAGTCAGTCAGTTCTCATCTCTCTCTCTCTCTCTCTCCTCTCTCTCTCTCTCTCTCTCTCTCTCTCTCTCCTCTCTCTCTCTCTCTCTCTCTCTCTCTCTCTCTCTCTCTCTCTCTCTCTCTCTCTCTCGTGTGTATATGTCTGTCTGTCTCTCTGTCTGTCTCTCTCTCTGTTTCTTTGTCTCTCTATATCTGTGTCTCTCTCCGTGTCAGTCTGTCACCGTCTTTTTTTGTTATTTGTTCTTTTACTTTGTTTCGTTTTTTTCTTTATATTAGTCACTGATTTGTATGGGCCGATGATCTGATTTCAAACAAGTCATTTCACAGTTCATAGTGCCCTCTGTCTGTCTGTCTGTCTGTCTGTCTGTTAGTCTGACTTTCTCTCCCCCCCCCCCCCCCCACCCTTTCCTCCCTCTCCCCCAGACATAGTAGGTCTATTGAATCGTCAACTGCAGCCCGGCAAGGCGCCTGGGAAGACATTTCGGCCAGCCACAAGTCGGTTTCTGTGCTTGTGGTTACTTCTCCATAAAAGTGTCAACGTTTTGTGTCCGCCCGTCCGGCACAGTAGGCGACCGACTTGGGGATGTTGGCATTAATTCAATTAAAGGTAACACCGCTCTCACCTTTTAAACACAGGTATGTAGGTACGTGTGCACGTAGGGACACGCGCTCATGTCCACGTGTGTATATATATGTATATGTATATTTATAAGTATCTAATACATGGGCAGTTTATTCGCACACTCTTTGATAAATACTAAAGATGAGGGGCGGGGGGGGGGGAGGACAGACAGAGAGAGACAGACAGAGAGAGAGAGACAGAGAGAGAGATCAACACGACTTCTCATTTCAAACAAAAGTATACAAACAAAGTCCTGCAAAACATATAGCAGCTTTCAGACCTTGAACAGAAGATGCTAACAAGTATTCATGTACAGTACTTCAAAGTGTAAAGATGTCATCTGTATCGTGTGGAAAAAAATCCTACACACACACACACGCACGCACGCACGCACGCACACGCACACACACACACACACACACACACACACACACACACACACACACACACACACACACACACAACACGTTAAATGCCAGGGTAGATGGAAGCTCATAAAGCATATTTTATTTTCAAATTGGCCAGCCCACGCGGTCTGCCTAGCCTGTGTTGTCTTCCGTTTTTATGAATTCCTTTCTTATCTGGTCTCAAAGTCATCACAGAGAATGAGAGAGAGAAAGAGAGAGCTAGAGCGAGAGCGAGAGAGATAGGGAAAATGTTTAAGGTATAGCTGTAAAGCAAATTATTAGATATCAGATTTTCGAGTGCATGTTCTTAAACAACTTTGAAGGCATAAACACGCATGCCATACATCCATCCCTTCCTCAGTCTCTGTCAATTTGATTTCTCTCTCTCTCTCTCTCTGTCTCTGTCTCTGTCTGTGTGTGTGTGTGTTCTCTCTCTCTCTCTCTCTCCTCTCTCTCTCTCTCTCTCTCTCTCTCTCTCCTTCTCTCTCTCTTCTCCTCTCTCCTCTCTCTCTCTCTCTCTCCTGTCTGTCTGTCTGTCTGTCTGTCTGTCTCTCAGGCAAACACAGGCATACACACATACATGCACGCACGCACACACAGACACACAGACACACGCACGCACGCGCGTACGCGCGCACAACCACACACACACGCACGCGCGTACGCACACACACACAACACACAAACACACACACATGCACACACGCACGCACGCAACGCACACACAGACACAGACACACACACACACACACACACACACACACACACCACACACACACACACACACACACACACACACACACACACACACACGCTCTATATTCGCAAACCACTTTAAGTCATGGCAGATTTTTCTGCCTGGAATTTGGGCTGCTGTCCCCTGGGAGAGTGCGTCGCCACAAAGGTAACGCCACCCACTATTATTTTGATGCGTATTTGTGTACCTCATTAAGTCATGACAGATTTCTCAGCGTGAAATTCGGGCTGCTGTCCACGAGGAGAGCGCGTCGCCACAAGAGCAGCGCCACCCATTTTTTCTTTCTTTTTTTCTGTCTGCTGGTGTATTTTTCGCTATCAGAGTGACGTTTTTCTACAGAATTTTTGCCATGGACAACTCTCTAGTCACGTCTTTGTTCATATTCTGTCGCCTGACGCATACACGGACAGACCACGCGCGCGCCACCTATTCCCCGGCCCCCTCCCTTCCAGTAAGAGAGAGAGAGGGAGAGAGAGAGAGAGAGAGAGAGAGAGAGAGAGAGAGAGAGAGAGAGAGAGAGAGAGAGAGAGAGAGGAGAGAGAGAGAGAGAGAGAGAGGAGAGAGAGAGAGAGAGAGAGAGAAGATCGGGGTAAGGTGAAGGTGAGAGTGGGACATTTGCAAGACAAACCGCCATACAACTTTAATGATCGTTATGGACATGCCAAAAACTGTTCCACTTCAACTTAAAAGGTCAACAGTCACCGCGCCTCATTAGCGTCCTGGGGGGTCCTACCTACCTACCTACCTACCTACCCTACAGTTGGTTGCCTTCCTTCTAAAGTTCCATAGAGCCACACACACACACACAACACACACACACACACACACACACACACACACACACACACACACACACACACACACACACACACACACAACACTCTCTCTCTCTCTCTCTCCTCTCCTCTCTCTCCTCTCTCTCTCTCTCTCTCTCTCACACAACAACACACACACACACACACACACACACACACACACACACACACACACACACACACAACACACACAAAACACCACACACACACACACACAGAGGGAAAGATAAAGAAAAACCTACAGGTATATATAGACCGTGTGCACTATAGAAAAAGAAAAAAAACTTTCCGGAACTAACTACTTTG
>CM060329.1:7138428-7140928 GCA_030674155.1 Stramonita haemastoma
CTCTCCTCCCTCCCTCCCTCCTCTCTCTCTCTCTCCCCCCCCCCCTCTCTCTCCCTCCCCCCCCCCCTCTCTCCTCGCCCTCCCCCCCCAAAATTTTTCTTTGAGCACTATTTCACAGAGACGCGTGCCCAGTCACAGCTAACTTATGGGCTCTTTTCATATCAGAATATCACCTTACATTACAAGTCGTGGTCATTTAATACCCTGAAATCCATCTCGTTGCGATAACCCGCACTAGTTTACCGCAGATATGATGATTCCACAGTGGCGTTGCACTTCTTGTCCTTCCTTCCCTAGGTCTCGGCTTCGGACTTTATGACAGCAGTTTAGCTGCTCGTGGTGCAGTATGATGTAAGAGAGCAATATGGAAAAAAGCTGTCTCAGCCATGATGAATGCAGGGTAGGCTAACCGTTAGAAGGGGGGTGGGTGGGGCACACATCTGTCGTGTCGTTAAGTGGTTTTCTTGTCGCTAACTGGATCAAGGCGCCTTTGCGAACCCGGTTCAAGTGTAGCTGATTTTTTTTTAAGTGCTTCGCATACGTGAAAATACAAACCAAAAATATCGGCAAGAAAAAGATGTTAACTAATACACTTTTTTTTAATTACTATCGTTATTCAAGACTTATTTTTATCGGTGTTGTTGTGAGTCTATTTTTTTGTCATCATTCTTGATAATTGTGAAAGAACGGTGCTAAGCAGTTAAAAAGAAATTCAGTCACTTAACTTTTGAATCGGGTTCACGCAGTTGAAACGTGTCCATCCAGTTAGTGACAAGAATACTTCTTAAGACACGTACACACACACACGCACCACGCACGCCACGCACGCACGCACACAGCACACAAACACGCACACACACACACACACACCACACAACACACCACACACTTACATCACACACACACACAACCACACACCACACACACACACACACACACACACACACACACACACACACAACACCACACACACACACACAACGTTGATATACACACACACAGTCACACACGCACGCACGCACGCACGCACGCACACACACACACACACACACACACACACACACACACACACACACACACACACATCTCTCTATCATCAGTTTAAAGATAGCGGTGTATAGTAGATAGAGTAGAGAGAGACTGAAAGAGGAGACAGCAAACGGGCCCTACAAACGGCTTTCCGGGATAGACAGACAGACAGACCTAGCCAGGACCAGCCAGGCCAGCCGGCAGGCAGCCCTTGATAAACTGACGTTACGGCTTTTTAGCTCGGCGGGCTGTGCTTTATGAGCCTTTTTACCGTGATAAAATAGATTTTAAAGTTTGCTTAAAGTGTGTGTGATGTGGTGGGTAGGGGAGCTTGCTTTGTCTGTGGGATGGATAAGTCTTGGTCTACGTATCTGTGTCTGTGGGTTTTTTTTCTAATCTGTCTTGGTCTGTCTCTGTCTCCTCTCTCCCTCCCTCCCTCTCTATGATTGCCTGCCTGCCTACCTGCCTGCCTGCTTGTATCTATATACCTATACCTATCAGTTATTAAAAAAAAACCTGCAGCAAACTGTCGCTAATTAAACACCACTTGTCCTTTAGTTTCTCCATCCATCCATCCATTATAACACTCAGCCACCTCCCAACGCACTAACTCCTAATAACCCAAACTGGACGAACTGGGATCGGACAACCTCCCCCCCCCCCCCCCCCCCCCCCACACACACACACACACCAACTCCTACACAGCTGGCATCCACCCGGCCGCTTTCCCACGGTCCATGCTTGTGTTATGAATTACAGGACGGGGGGAAAATCCCCTGGCTGTCCCTCTGGCTAACATTGCAGCATCGCCACAACGCCACCAACAAACTGTGTGATGGATGATGGATTGAAGGCACAGTATAGGCTAGCACAGCACAGCTCTGGGGGTGGCTCTGTTTGGTTGAAGTACACAGTCAGCCTTTTTTTGTTTGGCTGTAAACACATGTCAGCCTTTTCTGTTTGGCTGTAATACACAGTTGTCGATTAAGGCCAGATGGATCGTTGTTAATTCGTTTCAAGATGTAGTGTTATGTGTGTGTGTGTGTCAGTGTTTGGTTGTGTGTGTGTGTGTGTGTGTGTGTGTGTGTGTTGTGAGTGTGGTTGTGTGTGTGTGTGTGTGTGTGGTGTGTGTGTGTGTCAGTGTTGGTGAGTGTGCGTTAGTGTGTGTGTGTGTGGTCAGTGTTAGTGAGTGTGCGTTAGTGTGTGTGTTGTGTGGAGAGAGAGAGAGAGGAGGAGAGAGGAGGAGAGAGAGAGAGAGAGAGAGAGAGAGAGAGAGAGAGAGAGAGAGAGAGAGAGAGAGAGAGAGAGAGAGAGAGAGAGGATCAAAACAAACAAAAATCCCAAGTAAATAAAGAAAGATTAAATGTGCAGTAGATATCTGCCTTCTTAAGATATTTTGTTGAAAATAAAGGAAGGGTTGTCTTTACATTTCATCGCTGAAAATACTTGATCTTTAATACAACTGTATATT
>CM060329.1:7145928-7153428 GCA_030674155.1 Stramonita haemastoma
CTAGGCTCTCGGCTCGACAGGAATGGGGCTGTGGGATGGTTCTCACCTGAAGTAAAGCCTCCACACTGAACAATGAAGGCCTCTGTGTTGGCAAGCGCCGTAAACAATTTTAAGGAGGAAAGATAAACACGTAGAGCTCTAAGCAGGCAAGTAGGTGGGTGGGTGTACGTGTGTTTGGTGGGTGCAATTTTGCTGTGTGTGGCACGTGCGCGCACGCGCGCGTGGATGCGAGGACAGTGTGTGCACACAGGTATGAAGGTACAGGTGTTACGTGTAATCAAGCGCGTGACACACACACGCATACACGCACGCACGCGCGCGCACCACACACACACACGCACGCACGCGCGCGCGCAGAGAGAGAGGAGTGAGTGAGTGAGAGAGAGAGAGAAGTAAAATATGATTATCAGATGAAAATACACTCAAGTCTTATCCACTGTCTATGTCTCTGTAAAAATCATGTTCTTGTCTCCAGTCTTTTTTTTTCGCAACGTCTCTCTCTCTCTCTCTCTCCTCTCTCTCCTCCTCTCTCTCCTCTCTCTCCTCTCTCTCTCTCTCTCTCTCTCTCTCTCTCTCTCTCTCCCCCTCCCTCCCTCTCTCCCTCCCTCCCCTCCCTCCCTCGCCCTTTTCACCCCACCCCGTTCAGTGCCAACGTACCTACTCTCTGTCCATTTCGCACTCCTGATGCCTGCAGTGTTAACGGTCGGCCTGTCTCCCCCCCCCCCCTACCCCCTCCCCCCAGACCGCCACCTACCCATCACCTGCACCAAGTTGCGGCATGTCGCGGGTAGCAGACAGAACTAACGGGCCGACCGGTCACTTCCTGCAGCAACAAAGCACAGCAACAAAACATCAGCAACATAGCAGCAGCAACAGCAGAGCACGGGGCAGCCGCTAAAACTTCCGATCCAATGAATAACTTATGGATTCCGCCACAAGCGCTGTCGTACCACCACCGCTGGGACTTAATTCCTGGCTGCCGGCAAAGTTGCCAATAATCGGGATGTAGGCTGCAGATAGATAGGCCTGTGCCAACTGCCATCCATCTACCCAGACATCTCTGTCTATGCCAGTGCATCTGAGGTTTAGTGGTAACGCACCCTACCTGCCTTAGACAGTGCAGGTTCGATCCTCGTTTGAACCCGAAAATTTTCCCCGTGTCCACTACACCCTGAGTTGTGGGTGGTGGTGGTGATCTTGGTGCTTGTCTTTCGAATGAGATAAATAAACTGAGGTCTCGTGTGTAACATACATTCACTGCACTCTAAAGAACCCACGGCATGCAGCGAGAGAGTTGTCTCTGGTCAAATTCTGTACATTCACATAGCGAAACAAATACACGAGCAGACAGATTTTTATATATATATAATTATGATGGGTGACGCAGCTCTTGTAGCGTGGCGCCGCGCCCTCCACGGGGGAAGAGTGGCCTGATTTTTCACGCGGAAAAATCTGCCGTGACTGAAAGTGGTCTATAATACAATACAGCACAGTACAACACAATACAACACAATACAGCTCAATACAATACAAAAGGCACAATACAGCACAATACTATAATTATCCAGACATACATATCTATCAAATAGCTGTGTATCCAGACAGACAGACAGACATGTATCTATCTATCTGCACACTGCACTACTGTGCACAGTGTCTGATTCCCTTTGTCCGTCCACTCCAGGCTGCAGAGAGACCTACCTATATATATACACTCAGCAGCAGGACACTAACACTAACAGTGGTGAAGGTCGGATCGGATAGGAAGCTTGCTTACACAGTTTACCTTGCACAGACAGCACTGCGGCTAGCTGTTCAGGGTTACTGATCAATGAAAACGTTCTGTTGTAGGGGGGGGGGGGGGGGGGGGGTGCTCCCCCATCCCCCCACCGCCTGCCCCTTCCCTCCCTCCTTTTTCTCTCCCCCCCCCCCCCCTCTCTCTCCCTCTCCTTCTCTCCTCTCTCTCTCTCTCTCTCTCTCATCTCTCATTCCTCTCCTTCCTCTTTTTTCTCGTCATTCTCTTCGTAATTCCTCTCCTTCCCTCTTTTTTCTCATCTGTATCTCTGCTTGTTTCTCCTCTCTCTCTCTCTCTCCTCTCTCTCTCTCTCTCTCTCTCTCCCTCTCTCTCTCTCTCTCTCTCTCTCTCTCTCTCTCTCTCTCTCTCTCTCCTTCCTTCCTTCCCCAATCGCATTAATCCCACGCCATTGAAGCTCCCTGGAAAGAGAAAAAAAGAACAAAAAACAAGAAAACCTGAAAGAAAGAAAACCAAAAAAGAAAGCAAAGAAAACCAAAACAGAAAATAGGGGGGGAGAGACAAGAAGGAAACCAAAACAAAAAAAAGGACCAAAAAAAAAAAAAAAAGAAAGTCAATCGTGCGTCTGGTGAAAGTATGGCTTTGTGTTGGGGAAGGAGGG
The DNA here is from genome assembly GCA_030674155.1 of Stramonita haemastoma. Taxonomy (NCBI): domain Eukaryota; kingdom Metazoa; phylum Mollusca; class Gastropoda; order Neogastropoda; family Muricidae; genus Stramonita; species Stramonita haemastoma. Next base: position 7,148,343 of record CM060329.1, read on the forward strand.
TCGGAATAATGGTGGATATAATCAGCATCATTACCATCACAGCCTCACGTAATGATATCAATGATGAACGTAATAACGCGGCTCTTTTCTCTCTGCACAAACCATGGGTAGGGTCATTGTATAGGCCGCGCAAGTATCCACGCGCACGCATGCACGCACGCAAGCACACGTGTACGTCGTACACGCTCGCACGCAAGCATTCCACGCACATATGTGCATGCTGCTCGCACGCAAGCGCTCGCACGTGTGCACACACATAATTATGTTACATAGCTAGCTAGCTAGCTCGCTCGCTCCTCTCTCTCCTCCTCTCTCTCTCCTCTCTCTCTCTCTCTCTCTCCTCTCCCTCTCTCTCTCTCTCTCTCTCTCTCTCTCTCCTCTCTCTCTCCTCCTCTCTCTCGTCTCTCTCTCTCTCTCTTACACACTCGTACACGCACGCACGCTTACACGCCCAATGATTACATATATATATAGAGAGAGAGAGAAGAGAGAGAGAGACAGAGAAGAGAGAGAGAGAGAGAAGAGAGAGAGAGAGAGAGAGAACAAACAAAACAATCCAAAACAAACAACAACAATGACTGTGACAGACATCTCCTTCCATCAACGCGTTCTCTCTTTTTTCTCTACTTCATGTCAGTCACTGTCAGGAACAAGGTACTACTTCAAACTTAACTACAAACCAACCGATACCGATTTTTTCCTATCAACCTCCCCTCCCCTCCTACTCCCACCCCCCACTACCCCTTTTACCACCGTACACACCCCCCCCCCCCCCCCCCCCCACAGAGCTGCAAGTTGTGTGTTTTGAAACGTTCATTGACTTTCCCCGGGCATGCCAGATCAGACCACATACGGCTCTGTGGCAGCAGGAGTACACAGCAGTGCAGTGCATTGCCACCTCTCTGTCACTGCAACTGTCACAGTGTCTCTGTGTGTGTGTGCACGTGCAAATCGTGGACAGTAGCGGAATTCCGAGCTGGACAACGGTCAAGCAGCTGATGACCTAGTTACAACGTCACCGTTAGAACCGGTGGTATGCAGGTGAGAATGTTCAAGGCTGGCTCTATATATACACGTGAATGAGAGGATGGAGGAGAGAAGGCCAGGCCAGGCGAAGAAAATCGATGAGTTGCGATGATGGAAAGGAAGTGTAATATACAGGGTGTGCGGCTGCAGTACTTGAAAAGAAATTTCCTTCTCTCTTCTTTCTTAAAATATTTTTATCATTACTCACGTCGACATTCCAGGTCGTGTACAGGGTAGACTATGTTCACTGATATAATGCCTGTTTTGCGTACTTTTTATTTTCAGGGTAGATTATACACTATGTGAAGGAAAAGGAGGAAAGAGAAGGGTTTTTTTTTTCAAAACCAAATCATTTTTGTTCCATCAAATTAGCGTAACAGTAACACATGAAGTATGAAAAGCATAAGCTTAGAAAGAGTATTCCAGAAAATATATATGTACGAAAACAGTCCGTGGCTATAAAGAGAGAAATTGTAGTATTTCTTGTTTGTTTGTTTTTACTGGCTTTCACCCTGTCAGTGAATGAGGCTATGTTGTATGCATGTCACATCGAGAAGTCTGCTTTCTGAAAAAAAACGCATCATTTGAGCAAACGGTGTATCAGCTCCTCCAAAACACACCTTTTGAAAATGGCTTTGTGACCAGGGATTAGGGAGAAGGAAGGCTGAATTAAACACGGTGTGAGACACACAGCACCGTGTATCTGACTGCCAACGCAGAATGGATCCACACATACTCCCTTCACCTTGTAGCTGCTTCATTAAAAGGGATACCGTTGCATTCCTTTCAGAAAAGACCACACAGAAACCCGTTTTCACAACATGAAATACTGTTCAAATATTCATGTGACCATACCTGTGAAATGAATGTAATCAATAATGCTCAGTGAAGCAATTCCTGATGTCTGGGTTAGGCTAGCTATGTATGACCAGTGGGATTGATGGTACAAACATACCCAGCATGCAACCTAGTGACGGCTGGACCTCCGCCTGTCACGTACAGTTTGCCTACACGACACTACCTCAAAAAGTCAGTGCAGTTTCCTGAAGACTTCTCAAAGAGTTATGAGAGAAATCAAAGCCAATCTCTTCTTTCGAACTGACTCTTTGAAGTCGGAATGTGGCTGCCTTAATGGTTGGGCAAAAAAAAAAAACGGTCGCATACATAAAACTCATGGAATCTCGGAGCTGTAGCCGGGCAATGAGAAAATGAAAAGCAAAGCCCAGAAAAATCCAGCTGACGTAAGTTGTGATAATCGAGGAACGATTGAGGGTGTGTGTAGATTGAGGGTGTGTGTATGTATGTATGCATGCGTATCGTTCTAATTGTGGAATCGGCGACTGGTAACAGGACTAAGAAAGGCAGTAAAGCAGCCAGTCCCTTGGTTGCTGATGAAAGAAAAAGGTGCTGGAATGCGAGCGATTAGCATTTCAATGGCAGGCAGCCGTGACTGACTGCAGCGATCGATGGTTGGTTAGTCCGTCCTCCTTCTTCATAACTAAACTTGTCTGCCCACCTGAGATCTGTCTGTCTCCCGTGGTGGAGCTATAATACAGTATGTAGTATACCTGTCAACTGTGTCTCACCTGTCTGTCTGTACCTCTCCCTGTCTTTCGCTGTCTGTTCCTTTCTGTGTCTGTGTGTGTGCTGGTGACTCTGTGTGATGTGTGTTGTGTAGTCTAGTCCTCCTCCTCTCTCTCTTGTCTGCCCCCTGACTCATCTGTCTCTCTCCCTGTTGCGCTTACAGTATGTATCCTTCAACTCGTTCTCACTTCTGTCTCCTCTCCTGTCTTTCCTTCTTTCTTTCTCTGTTCTTCTTGTTGTTGTCTTTCTCTCTCTCCCCCCCTCTCTCTCTCTCTCTCTCTCTCTCTCTCTCTCCTCTCTCCTCTCTCTCTCTCTCCTCTCTCTTCCTCTCTCTCTCTCTCTCTCTCTTCTTCTTCTCTCCCCCTCTCTCTCTCTCTTCTCTCTCTCTCTCTCCTCCTCTCTCTCTCCCTCTCTCTCTCTCTTCTCACACACACACTCTCTCTCTCTCTCTCTCTCTCTCTCTCTCTCTCTCCTCTCTCTCCTCTCTCTCTCTCTCTCTCTCTCTCTCTCTCTCTCTCTCTCAGATTCAAGATATCAAGATAGCAGTATAATGCTTAACAATACAATGCTTCAGACGATCGTCAAAGAAATCGATTTTCCAACACAAATATAAAACAAGGACACGTATCGAAAACCCACCACCCCTTTACACATAACTAACCCTAGTCATCAGGTCTTCTTGATGCCTGGAAAACTACAGGCTAGCTAACTAAAGGACACTTCAGCTAACGAAGAAGATGGCACAACAAGCCTGCCATGCCTTGCTTATAGATTTTTTCCCTTCTCCTTTATTGCACGCTTTGTGTCATTTCTCCTTCGGTACGATCAATACCATCGCCTGCTCAGTGAAGACTACAAGTACAAGCAAGCATGAATGCAGGGAGGGATGGTACCTACCAACTTCTTCCCAGAAACACTGAGAAATGTCAACTGATGCAACATTCATTTGTGCTTTGCTCACTGTTCGTGCTTAGTCCACGGGAAAGATGGGAAAGAACTGATCGTGGAAAGGAAGAGGAATAGTGATTTTACAAAAAGGAGGAATAGAGAGAAGGAAGGAAAATGAAGAAAGAAAGGATTAAGAGAGGGAGGAGAAGAAGTAGGGGGGAGAAGGAAGAGGGGGTGGGGAGATATCAAAGCAAGTTGTTAATCGTTGAGAGAAAATGTCAAGATCGTTGGAGTTAGCAAATTAGCCGAGCTTCTGAGAGCCTGTAGATCTTTACAAAATTTTGTTTTTTGCGATGTGTGTGTGTTTGGTGTGTACTGGTATGTATGTAAGTATGTGTGTGTGTGTGTGTGCGTGCGCTCGCGGACGTGTGTGTGTGTGTGTGTGTGTGTGCGCGCGCACGTGTGTGTGTGCGTGTGTGTGTGTTTATGTTGTGTTTATGTGCCTGCGCGCGCTAACAAGGACAGAGACGATGTCGAATGAAAATAGATTCTTTAGACGGTAAACAAGAACATCCATCACTCTAGTTTGTATATTTTTAGACTAATACGAAGCTCAGACTTTGATGTCTTAACGATTTCCAATATGTAGGTCTTGCTTTATACGTTTGGCAATGCTGTAATGGACTGACCCCCCCCCCCCCCCCCCGAAAGAAAAGAAAAAAATACTAATAAAAACAAGTTTTAAAGCCTTCGTTACGTGGATTAAGTTTTGGCAAATATTACACCGGCTTCTTTGTTGTTTAGTGGATGTGCTAAATGTGTGTGGAACCAGCAACAAGTTCCTTGAGAAATTGAAACGAGGGAAGGGGGACGAAAATCTTATTCTCCTTAGTTTTTGTCAGTTTGCCCTGCTGTGTGGTTTTTGGTTTGGGTTTGTGTTGGTTTGTTTTGTTGTTGTTGTTGTTTGGGGGGAGGGAAAGAGGGGGCTAGGTGCGAAAACAATAGACTACAGAAAAGAGTACCCACAACAATGTCCTAACCCCTTAGGGTATGCATGCATGCTTGCTTGCTTGGTGCTTGCGTGTTTTGGAAACGAGAGACGCTTTTGTCCAACTTTTTCTTTCTTTGGTTTTGGTTTACTTGGCGTATTCGTCAAAAGACACGTCATAATGAAATGCAGACTTTGACAAGACGTTGGGGGAAAACGGCTGGAGACGGAGTGTGTGCTGTCAGTGTCGACATCAGCTGCCCCTGCCTCTGCCTCTCCCTGCCTCCCCTGCCTGTGATGGATGACAGGGGAATCAGCTGGGGACCTCTCCACCCCCACCACCCCCCTTCCCTTCCCCCTTCTCTCCAATCGCCAGACTGTCGTCTGCTTTTTGATGAGCCGCCGCCTTTAGAGTTGTTTCCCTTTGACGGGCCCCATGACGCAATTCGCTGCTGTCCAGACTGGCACGGGCTGATTGGATTTTTTTTTTTCTTGATTTTTTTTTTTGGTGGGGAAGGAGGAGAAAGGGTCTTATCTTCTGTTTATTGTTTTCCCAATTTAACAAACGAGAAAGAAAAGAAGAAGGGGGCGGGAGAAAAT
>CM060329.1:7158428-7159859 GCA_030674155.1 Stramonita haemastoma
TCTGCCTGCCTGCCTATCTGTATGCCTGCCCATCTGTCTCTGTCTTTCTGTATATCTGTCTGTCTATATTCTGCCTTTCTGTTTGTCTCTGTCTGCCTGTCCTGTATGCCTGTCCATCTGTCTCTGCCTGCCTTCTGTCTATCTGTCTCTTTCTGCCTTTCTATCTGTCTGTATGCCTGTCTATCTGCCTGCCTTTCTATCCGTCTGTTCGTCTGTGTGCCTGTTCATCTGTCTCTGTCTGCCTGTCTATCTGTCTGTCTGTTACTACTGAATATACAGTATCTGCCTGCTTGCCTATCTGCCTCCTGCTTGTCTGTCTGTCTACTATTGATATAGGCAGGACTGTGCCTCTGTTTGGAATGAATGAATATGTATGATTTATAAAGGGCATCAATAATATGCATACCAGTGGTGTGACCGTAGCTGTTTTTTGTATTGGTTTTTATTGTTGTTGTTTTAGTGTTGCAGTGTATTTGGGATGGAGGTTGGGAGATGAGGTATTTTATTCATTTCTTTGTCTCTATACCTTTGTCTCTGCCCCCCCCCCCTCTCTCTCTCTCTCTCTCTCTCTCTCTCTCATCTCTCTCTCTCTCTCTCTCTCTCTCTGTTTGTGTGTGTTGATGTGTAATTTGCATCTGTCTGCGTGTGTGTATCTCTCTGTGTATGTATCAAAGTCAAGTCTAATAACTAGATCTCTGTGTACATGTGTCTGTATGTCTCTCCGCTTGTCTACTTGTGTGTTCGGCTTTTGTCGGTTTTGTAATATTACACTTCGTGTGCGTCCATCTGCATCTGTATTCATTCAACACAACAAACAAAACTACAAAGAGATAGGAGACCCGTGCGAAACCTTGGCACAGTAAATTAACTAGGACATAGCGGCGGGGAGTGAGAGAAAGAGAAAGAGAGAGAGAGATGGGGAGGGAGGGAGGTACCAGGAGGGAGTGGAAGGGGTGTGGGAAAATTGAGGAAATTGTCAATAACTACAACTGTTTTGATGTGCTCTTAAGTTGTGTAAAAACTCAGTTAATGCGTCCATTACAAACAGGATCCCACCACAAGCAGTGTAGCAGAGCAGTAGACCTTGCAGTGCAGAAGCAGTATGGGTCTGTCTGAAGGTCTGGTGGGAAAATGGCGGTGAACAGGGACATCACCGTGGGAGTGAGGAGGATTTTTTCTCCCCCTCTCATAGAGACGCCACGCTAGAGTGCGCTTTATGGATTTGCTCCAACTTTACATAAGACTGGTTATGGCTCTCTCTCCCCATTCAGCTGATGGTTCTCTCTGCATACCAGCTTTTTATTTGCTTCTCTTTTTCCTTTTCCTTTTTACGATTCTATTACTATAGTTATATGCATTGACACAAATATTGAAATGATAAGTATTTATTATTTAAAGGAATAATATTATTAAAAAGGCAGTTAGAAGGAA
>CM060329.1:7159959-7177459 GCA_030674155.1 Stramonita haemastoma
TCTCTCTCTCTCTCTCCTCTCTCTCTCTCTCTCTCCTCTCTCTCTCTCTCTCTCATTCATCTCTTTCCCCCAATATAGAATAACTCCATTATCAAACTTTGGTCCCTATTGTGCTTTGAGCTGCGTTTTGTTTTGTTTTGTGATTTCGAGCTGTGTTTTGTTTGAATATTAATTTGGTCTAAGTCAGCACTTGATTCCTGATTTTGGAATATGTATAATTATTCGGGGCTACAGTGTTCAGTGCACGCCTGTGTGTATATGCCACGGTCTTATCAACGATTGCGAGAAATTTATTTCATTTTCTTTCCCGTTTTTGGCCTTTGAAGGACAGTGTCATCAGAGGGGGAAAGTACATTAATCAGTTCGGAGTTCTCCCTTTTGTTCTATATATCTCTGGATCCTGCCTATGCCTCTTTCTCTGTCTTCCTCTGTCTATTTCTGGCTCCCTCTCTGTCCCTCTCTCTCTCTCTCTCTCTCTCTCTCTCTCTCTCTCTCTCTCTGTCTGTCTCTCTCTTGTCTCTGTCTGTCTGTCTGTCTGTCTGTTCTGTCTTCTCTCTCTCTCTGTCTCTCTCTGTCTCTTCTGTCTCTCTCTGTCTCTCTCTGTCTCTCTCTGTCTCTCTCTGTCTCTCTCTCTATTCTCTCTCTGTCTCTGTCTCTGTCTCTGTCTCTGTCTCTGCTCTCTCTCTTCTCTCTCTCTCTCTCTCTCTCTCTCTCTCTCTCTCTCTCTCCGCACACGCGCACACCGACACGCGCACACGCGCACACGTGCACACGCACACGCGGACGCACACACACATACACACACATCACCATCACTTACCATCAACTAATCAGCATGTTCAGCTTGCCCTAAGACCATGCCTTTAGCAGGTGTTGTACTGAATTAAACTGCTGCCTGGATGCTGTGCTTTCCTGGTGAGATGAAAATGGTTTGGGCCCGCATGTTGGATGTAACTTTATGTTCCCACTAGGTTGCTAAAGTCTCACGTGATTTCTCTGTAATGATAAGAAACTCGTGTAGAGCATGGCAGCAGAGAGTCCTCAGAGGAGAAGCCCCCTGCAGACAAGTGTTTCGGGCCTTTAATCTTCCTTACACTCTAGGGAGGCCGGCCCACATCCAGTTCATGACTCTGGATGTCTCTCTGCTGCCCTTTTCTGTATGTGATGAGTTCTGACTCGGATTCGAACCCATGATCTCTGGATATGCACATTTTTTTCTCTGTACGAGAAATAGATGAGAAAGAGTTTTATAATGAACCTAGGCTTACGTTAGGAAGATGGAGCTTAATTAGGGTTATTTCGAATCTGTTGGAGGGAAGAGAAATTACGCGCCCTCCCCAATGATTTGAGATAATCCTGATAAACGTATCCTCCCTATTGTAGGCCTAGTAGACACAAATGCTAAATACTGACTGACGTGGCACACGCTTCACTGCTGTATCTAACGTAATTTCTCTTACCTCCAATAGATTCGAAATAATGCTAACTAAACTCCATCTTCTTAGTGTAAGCCTGGTTTAATTATAAAATTAATGTGAATTTTTAAGCAACATTATAACAAAAACAAAATCCCCCAGATATAGACAAATCAGGGACCAGCCTTACCCAGTATTAGTGGCATCAGGTGTTAGGGTGACGTCAGGCTGTGTTTGGTGACATCAGGCTAACGTTAGGGTGACAGGCTGTGTTTGGTGGCATCAGGCTAACGTTAGGGTGACATCAGGCTGTGTTTGGTGACATCAGGCTAACATTAGGGTGACATCAGGCTGTGTTTGATGGCATCAGGCTAACGTTAGGGTGACATCAGGCTGTGTTTGGTGACATCAGGCTAACGTTAGGGTGACATCAGGCTGTGTTTGGTGCATCAGGCTAACGTTAGGGTGACATCAGGCTGTGTTTGGTGACATAGGCTAACGTTAGGGTGACATCAGGCTGTGTTTGGTGGCATCAGGCTAACGTTAGGGTGACATCAGGCTGTGTTTGGTGACATCAGGCTAACGTTAGGGTGACATCAGGCTGTGTTTGGTGGCATCAGGCTAACGTTAGGGTGACATCAGGCTGTGTTTGGTGACATCAGGCTAACGTTAGGGTGACATCAGGCTGTGTTTGGTGACATCAGGCTAACGTTAGGGTGACATCAGGCTGTGTTTGGTACATCAGGCTAACGTTAGGGTGACATCAGGCTGTGTTTGGTGACATCAGGCTAACGTTAGGGTGACATCAGGGTTTGGTTACTCAGGCTAACGTTAGGGTGACTCACTGTGTTTGTTACATCAGGCTAAACGTAGGGTGACATCAGGCTGTGTTGTGACATCAGGCTATCGGGATCGGTGTCAGGAGGTTAACGCGCCTGCCTAAAAGCGAAAAGTCCGGGTCGGAGTGTGCGTGATCGAAAGCCCGTTTGGGCCCAAACTTTTCCCCATCCTTTAACCATAATGGTGCTGGGCGCTAGTCTTTCGGATGAGACGATAAATCGAGGTCCAGGTGTAACACATCTTTATTTGGCGCACGGAAATGAACCCACGGCAACAAGGGGGTTGTCCCTGGCAAAATTCTATTAAAAAATAAATAAATAAATAAAATAGGCCACTCTGATAGGGAAGAAATACAGTTCCAGACCTGGAAAAGAAAAATAATAATAATGGGTGGCACTGCACTTGTGGCGACGCGCTCTCCTCGGGGAGAACGGCCCGAATTTCAAGCAGAGAAATCTGCTGTGACATAAAGTGGTATAAAATAAAATAAAATAAATAAATTATTTAATTAAATAAACGTTAGGGTAACATTGGGCTGTGTTTGATGGAGAATGTTGAGGGCTGTGTCAATAATGTTGATTCAGCAATGCAGCTCTGTTATAGCATGGGAGAACAGTGTCACGTGCCTTTCTACACACACGCGCGCACGAGCCCGCGCGCATGTACACACACACACACACACACACACACACACACACACACACACACACACACACACACACACACACACAGTGCTTATTCCATTATCCTTGATATAAAAGAAAAATAAATAAATACACTGACACACTCACACCTCGTCTCTCTCTCTCTCTCTCTCTCTCTCTCTCTCTCTCTCTCTCTCCTCTCCTTCTCTCTCTTCTCCTCTCCCTCTCTCTCTCTCTCTCTCTCTCTCTCTCTCTCTCTCTCTCTCTCGTCTCTGTCTGTCTGTCTCTGTCTTCTGTCTCTGTCTGTCTCTCTCTCTCTCTCTCCCTCTCCTCTCTCTCTCTCTCCTCCTCCTCTCTCTCTCTTCTTCTCTCTCTCTGTCTGTCTTCTGTCTGTCTTCTCCTCTCCTCTTCTAAGCACACATCAGATACCAATTCAGAGGCATCTTTCTTCATGTAATGATATGAGCCTGGTTGTGCCTGGCTAAGCACACGACTGAAAAGAAGTACAAATCAGCATTTCTTACAATGCAATAATATAAGCAGTGGCACTGCTAGCCCCCTGTGAATCACAGTACAAATCACTTTCACTTACTTACTAGTCACTAGTACCTGTACTGTACTGTACTGTACTGTACTGTACTGTACTGTACTGTACTGTACTGTAGTTGTGCTGTGCTGTGCTGTGCTGTCTGTCTGTGCTGTCTGTGCTGTCTGTCTGTCTGTCTGTGCTGTCCTGTCCTGTCCTGTCCTGTCCTGTCCTGTCCTGTCCTGTCCTGTCCTGTCCTGTCCTGTCCTGTCCTGTCCTGCCTGTCCTGTCCCTGTCCCTGCCCTGCCTCCTGCGCCTGCCTGCCCTGCGCGCTGTCCTGTCCTGCGCTGCGCTGCCTGCGCTGCCTGCCTGCGCTGCGCTGTGCTGTGCGCTGTGCTGTGCTGTCAGTCCACTAAGGAAGACTAGGAGGTTTTAAGTCTGTGATAAGCCGCCTGTCACGATCAAATCCATTTAAGGTTTATTGGTTTTATGGGGACTTGAGTTCTTGCTGTCTTTTTGTCTGTCTCTCTTTTTCTTTTTGTGTCTGTGTGTCTCTGTCTCTGTCTCTCTGTCTGTCTCTCTTTCTGTCTATCTATCGTCTCGTCTCATCTTCTGTCTCTTCTCTCTCTCTGTCTCTCCCGTCCTCTCTGTCTCTCTGTTCTGTCTCTGTCCTGTCTCTGTCCTGTCTCTGTCTCTGTCTCTGTCTCTCTTCTCTCTCTTCTCTCTTCTCTTCCTCTTCTTCTCTGTCTCTCTGTCTCTCTCTTGTCTCTCTCTCTGTCTCTTCTCTGTCTCTGTCTGTCTGTGTGTCTGTCTGCTCTGTCCTTCTCTGTCTCTGTCTGTCTCTGTCTCGTCTGTCTGTCTCTCTCTGTCTCTGTCTCTGTCTCTCTCGTCTTCTCGTCTTCTCTTCTTCTCGTCTTCTCTCCTCTCTCTCTCTCTCTCCTCTCTCTCTTCTCTCTCCTCTCTCTCTCTCTCTCCTCTCTCTCTCTCTCTCCTCTCTCTCTCCTCTCCCTCCCTCCCTCCCTCCCTCCTCCCCTCCTCCCTGCGATTCGTGTCTAAGAAGACTCCCTCTAGACTTATGACATAATTATTGAAGAAAGAAAAGAAAGAAGGATGGAGGAACTAAAGGAGGGAAAGGGTTGAAAAAGAAAAGAGGAGACACACAAAACAGAGGACATGTCATGTCATTGAATCTCTCCCCAACCTTCTGTACATGTAGGAAAATATCAATGTCCTCCTGGGTGGTTTTGCTTCCACTTCTAGATTGTATATAGTTCGCTCAACCCCCCCCCCCCCCCCCCCCCCCCCCCCCCCACATTCAAATGGCTGCGCAAACGAGAGAAGTTTGTCATTATATTCTCATTCTCAACTCTCATGCTCTAGTGCTTACTGTTTTTGAAAAGAGCGGGTGTCTGCCATACCGTGCCTAATTTGTCGTCTGCTCTACATCTCCTTAAGGCTTTCTTCTGATAATGCTCTGGCAGCAGAGTTCACGGAATGTAGGGTGAGAGAGAGAGAGAGAGAAGTCTTATCTTATGGTACACGCTGCCGGCATGTGTGTCTTCATGTAAACCTACAAAAAAAACTGTTGTAAACCTGACATTTTATTTTAGGGTTTTAAAAGAAATAACTAGGGATTTGGTTGCATACTTACTTGTTTTGTTGACGGGGTTGAAGGAGAAGTGTGTTGTTCAGAATTTGTTTAGCCTTTTTTTATATATAAAAAAATATATATAATAATTCTTGTTTTGAAGGTCGAACAAAGAGTATGTATGTTACAAATAATGTTTAGAGTGACGTCAGCCTGGTCAAGATGTAGGTCATCTTTGCTATGATGAAGTGGGAGGGTGGAGGTACGGTATCATACCATCAGAACAAACTTTTTTTTATTTATTCTTTTGTATCTAGAATGATGGAATAAGCACTCGTGTGCATTTTTTTTTACAACCAGTCCCCGTATGTATGCAGTTCTGTCAATTTTGTCATCTGTTTCCACCGGCACACAATGGCCTACTCTTTCCAAAAGCGGAACAGGATTTAACCTGTGAGCAAGATGTTCTGCGTGCGTTTGCACACGGGGCCTCGGTTTATAATCTCATCCGAAGGACTTTTGGGAGAGAGAATGGAGTCTACACTGATGTTAACTCCAGGGGAAAATCCCCTTGAACGGTATTTGAAACCCGGGTCGTCAGATTGCGAGGGAAATGTTCTGATCACGAGACTATCCCGTCCCTCAATGCGTTAGTGTGTTGTTGATTTTTAAAGCTGCGAAAATATTTTGATTGTTTACATTTGGAAAAACCCCTCGAATCGATTGGTTGATGTCCCTTGCGTGCAGTGAATTTGCCTCTCCTGCCCTCTGATCCTTTCTCCATAGCGTGTAGGGTGTGCACGCAGTATTGTGCGTATGTTTGCACGTCTATGTGCGTGTATTAGTGCACACTCGGGCATGTATGTTATGTGTTGTGTGTTGTGTGGTGTGTGCGTTTGTAAGTAAGTAAGTAAGTAACGTCTTTCCACTTTAACTGATACCAGATGTGTGTGTGTGTGTGTGTGTGTGTGTGTGTGTGTGTGTGGTGGTGTGTGTGTTGTGTGTGTTGTGTGTGTGGTTGTGTGCTTGTTCTTCTATACTCTCTCTCTCTCTCTCTCTCTCTCTCTCTCTCTCTCTCTCTCTCTCTCTCTCTCCTCTCTCTCTCTCTCTCTCTCTCTCTCTCTCTCTCTCTCTCTCTCTCTCTCTCTCTCTCTCTCTCTCTCTTCTCTCTCTCTCTCTGTATATATATATATATATAAATATATATATATAATATATATATGATACATATAGATATATACAGATACATATAGATATAGATATATATAACATATTTACCTTCTTCGCTTTGTGAATTTAAAAAATGTGATGTACATTATAATGATGATGAAATGATCAGTCTTCCTTGTCTCGTCTCATCAGTTCGGGACTGGATTTTTAAAATATTTTAAAAAAGCACATGAGTGCTTATTTCATTATCCTCGATGTAAAAGAATTTTTTAAAAATAAACAAATAAATAGATAAATAATTAAAATAGATAAATTCTTGTAAAGGAAAAGGCCCTAATGAAAGATGGAAGGCAGATGAGAGAGAGAAAGAACCCCCCCCCCCCCACACACACACACACAGGCATGTAGGGAACTGTTTAGATAGAAGCAAACTTTTCCTAGAAAAGACACAGAAATCATCCAAACTTATCTACAAAAAAAAGAGAGGGAAAGAAAAGTAGGCTGATGGAGGAATGAATTTGAAAAGTTTGGCATATAGATAAACCAAATACGAACATATATGTGAATAGGAATTTTTGCTTCTTTAGGTGAATAGGAATTTTGCTTCTTGTGCCCTGAACTTTCTGTGTCTGTGTGTGGGTTTTTTTTCTTTATGTGCATTTTGTTCGCCTGTCTGTCTTTGTCATCCTTTTCATATTGCGTTGAGCATTATGTCTTTAGTTTTTTCTCTCTCTTTTCATTTATTTATTTACTTTACTCGGAGTCGGGGTTTGTTGGGGTTTTTTGGTCTTTCTAGTTGTTCAAACTCCTGTCATTCTTAGTGGATTTTACTTGCTTTTATTTAGTGATGTGTTCTGAAATCATCGGATTTTTTTTCTGTTCTTTACATTATTCTGTTTCACGAGGAATGTCTTGAATATATCAAACTTTTATTTTTTTATCCATCTTCATACATACTTATTAACGTATTAGGTCTTAATGTATTTGGACCTTACGTAAACAAACGTTAAGGCACACGCGCGCGCTTACACACACACACACAACACACACACACACACACACACACACACACACACACACACACACACACACACACACACACACACACACACACACACTCAGAGAGAGAGAGACAGAGGCAAGAGAGAGAGAGAGAGAGAGAGAGAGAGAGAGAGAGAGAGAGAGAGAGAGAGAGAGAGAGAGAGAGAGAGAGAGAGAGAGAGATGAACACTGAACACTGAACACTGAAATTGTTTAGTGTACATTGGCCTTAGGCCACAATACACTTTCAGGGGCAAAAATGGAAAGATGAAAAAATGAAATATAATTTTTTGTAAACTTTGATAAGGCTTTGCCATAATACCTAGGAGGGAGGGAGGGAGGAAGAGAGAGAGAGGAGAGAGAGAGAGAGAGAGAGAGAGAGAGAAGAGAGAGAGAGAGAGAGAGAAAGGGGGGGAGAGAGAGAGGGTGGGGAGGATAGAGACAGGCATACAGAAGACAGACAGACAGACAGAAAAGAAAGAGAGAGAAGAAAGAGAGATAGAAGAACGAGAGAGGTGCGTGCAGTAAAGATTCAAGCACGCAATCTGAACACAACATTTCAGAACATAACAACATAGTTAAAAATGTACGACTACATAATTATTAAATGGCTGGGCAGTTTTTGAAACAAATGTTACGCTAAAGAAAGCGGACACGAAAATGCATACACAAAGACAAAAAACATGGACATTTTCCAACCCAAGGACCTGTGTCATAAGAGTGAGCATATACAGCCTCGTTCTCCATCTCCTCATTTACATTCATGATAGCTGCTTCAGCTAAAAAGGTCTATCTGCTTGTCGAGCTGCTGCAGTGGACACCTTCTCTGGTGTTGAAATCGCCGGGCGATAAACAGTTGCTATGTCTTTTGCTTCTGCTGTGGATGTCAAAGTTGGTGCATAGGTACTTATTATAATATAGACTGACTGGTCCTGAGGATGTCTGGAGTCGGAGAAAGACAGGATACGCTCTGTTCTTTCTCCTGGTGGGGTTAGAGACCCCCAGCAAGATGTTTTCTAACTTGCAAAACCCAAGCCGTGTTCTCTGAACTTGTCTGAGGGATTGTACGGTCAGAACAGGTGAAGTCTCTCTCCCTCACAGATCCTTCTTCTGGAAGTCCAGTTTCTTGAAGGGCGACGATGTCCATTTGCAATCTGCTCAGTTCTCCCCACCATACTCCTTTCCAAAAACCTCCTTATCTACACATACAACCTCCCCCCCCCCCCCACAGTACCCCTCTCCATAAACCTCCATCCCTACACCTACCCCTACCATACTCACAGTAAACCTCTCCTCCCCCTTCCCCAAACCTACCCCCAACATACTTCCCCTAAACCTCCTCCCTCCCTACACTTACCATACTACCCCCGTAAACCTCCTCACCCTTCCCTACCTACCCCCATCATACTCCTCTCCCTGAATCTCCTCCTCCCTACACCTACCCCTCCCCCACCATAATCATCCCCCTAAACCTCCCCTATACCTACCCACACCATGCTCCTGCTCCTTCCCTCCGCCTAGCCCCACCCCCCACCAAACTCCTCCTCCCTACACCTACCCCCTCTATACTCCTCCGCCCTCCATTCCATTCCTACCCACACTATAACTCCTCCTCCCTCCTTCCCTACACCCCACCCCTTACCATACTCCCCCCTTCCCTATACCTGCCCCCCCCCCACCATACTCCCCCCCCCCCCCCCCCCCTCTGAAACCTCCTCCCCCTTCCACCCTACCACCTACCCACACTATACTCCCCCCCTCTTTTTTCCCCTACACCTATTCCCCCCACACCATATTCTCTGCCCCGCCCCCCCCCCCCCCCCCGCCCTCTGAAACCTCCTTCCCTACACCTATCCCCACCATACTCTCCCCCCATAGTCTCCCCCTTAAACCTCCTTCCCCTTCATCCTCTCCCTCTAAAGGGCCTTCCCTATACCTCCCTTCCTTCTCTACACCTACCTCCACCATGCTCCCCCCTTAAACCTCCTTCCACTATACTTCTCCCTGCACCTACCCCACTCTGGCTCGCCCCCTAAACCTCACCCCATCAGACTACTTACACCCCCCTCCCTCCTTACACCTATCCCCGTCATACTCTCCCTCCCTCCTAAACTTCCCACCCCCTTTCCTACACTTCCCCATTATACTCCCCCCCTTTTAAACCTCCTTCTCCTTCCCTACACTTACCTCCACTATACCCCCCAAACCTTCTGCCCCTTCCCTACACCTACCCCCACCATACTCCCCCCCTCTTAAACCTCCTTCCCTTTCCCTACACCTACCACTACCATACTCCCCTCATCCCTACATTTCCTCTCCCTTCCCTACACCTACCCCCACCATACTCCCCCCTCTCCTACACCTACCCCCACCATATTCCCCCCTCTCCTACACCTACCCCCATCATACTCCCCCCTCTCCTACACCTACCCCCACCATACTACCCCCTTTTCTACACCTACCCCCACCATACCTCCCCCTCTCCTACACCTACCCCCATCATACTCCCCCCCTCTCCTACACCTACCCACACCATACTCCCCCCTTCCTACCTACCCCCACCATACTCCCCCACCCTTCCTACACCTACCCCCACCATCCCCCCCTTTTCCACACCTACCCCCACCATACTCCCCCTCTCCTACACCTACCCCCACCATACCCCCCTTCCCTAACCTATCCCCCTACCCCACCATACTCCCCCCCTTCTGAAACATCCTCCCACCTTCCCTCTACTCCTACCCTACCATACTCCTCCCACCTCTGAAACCTCCTCCCCTACACCTATCCCCACTATACCCCCCCCCCTTTCCCGACTCCTCGCCACCATACTCTCCCTCCTCCCCCTCTGAAACCTCCTCCCCCTTCCGTACACCTACCCCCACCATATCCCCTCCCTCTAAACCCCTCCTTCCCTAAACCTACATCCCAACCTACCCCTCCACCTAAACCTCTTCCTCCTACATCCACCATACCCCCCTCCCCCCCCCTTAAACCTCATCCCACCATACTATTCCACACCTACCCCCATCTGCTCCCATCCTTAAAGCTCCTCCCCCTATCCCTACACTTACTCCCCATATCTCCCCCCCTCCTTAAACCTCCTTCCCCCTTCCCTACACTTATCTCCACCATACTTCCCCCCCCCTCTTAAACCTCCTTCCCCCTTCCCCACACTTATCTCCACCATACCCCCCCCCTCTTAAACCTCCTTCCCCCTTCCCTATACTTATCTCCACCATACTCCCCCCTCTTAAACCTCCTTCCCCCTTCCCTATACTTATCTCCACCATACTCCCCCCTCTTAAACCTCCTTCCCCCTTCCCTACACTTATCCCCACCATACTCCCCCCCCCCTCTTAAACCTCCTTCCCCCTTCCCTACACTTATCTCCACCATACTCCTCCCCCCCCTCTTAAACCTCCTTCCCCCTTCCCTACACTTATCTCCACCATACTCCTCCCTCTTCAACCTCCTCCCCCTTCCCTCCACCTACCCCCACCATACTCTCCCCTTCCCTACACCTACCCCCACCATACTCTTCCCTCTCCCATTTTAAACCTCCTCCCCCTTCCCTACACCTATCCCCACCATACTCCCCCTTCCCTACACCTACCCCTACCATACTCTCCCCTTCTTACCCCCACCCCCACCCCTTCCCTACACTTACCCCCACCATATTCTTCCGCCTTCCCCCCCCCCCTCCCTCTGAAACCTCCTGAATTCAGGCTGAGAAGCATGTAGGATATAGACAATTCATATTGTGCTGTATTGTGCTCTATTTTACGATACTGTTTCCAAAATCTTGTTTTTCTTATGTTTAGTGTTTTTTTTATTTCATTTTATTTTTTGGTTACGTTTCCGGCAATATCCATACTTTCGTACATTTCCGTAAATAAACGGAAAAAGCCAAGATCTGTGAACTCTGCATTAAACATTTTTTTTATGTGAGTAGTCGTCAGTTATTCAGTGGATGGGCCAAACTGTAAATATTGTTCTAATTTCTTTCATTCATGTTCCTGATGTAAGTAGATATTTTTGATGATTGGCATTGTTTTTTTTATTTTATCTATTTTATTCTTTTATTTCGAAGATACTGGAATAAGCACCCATGTGCTTTTTTTTTTACATCCAATCCCCGTGTGTATGCCGTTTTGTCATCTTGTCATCTATTCCCCACCGGCACACAACGGCCTACTCTTACAAAAAGCTGAACAGGATTTAATGTGTGCGCGAGACGTTCTACGTAGGTTTTCACACGGGGCCTCATTTACAGTCTCATCCGAAGGACTTCTGGAGAGAGAGTGAAGTCAGCACTGACGTAAACTCCAAGGAGGAAAAATCCCCACGAACTGGGTAATCGAACCCGGGTCGTATAAATTGCGAGCTAGGGCAATGTTCTGACCACTAGGCTATCCCGACCCCCACTAACGAGCTGAAGGGGGACAGGATAGCCTAGTGGTCAGAACATTGCGCTGCCAATTTGACGACCCGAGTTCGATTCCCGTTGGAGGGGATTTTTCCCCTGGAGTTAACATCAGTGCTGACTTCACTCTCCCCAAAAGCCTTTCAGATGAGACTGTAAACCGAGGCCCCGTGTGCGTACGCATGCAGAACATCTTGCGCACACGTTAAATCCTGTTCCGCTTTTCGTAAGAGTAGGCCTTTGCGTGCCGGTGGGGGAGCAGATGACAATATTTACACAACTGCATACACACGGGGACTGGATGAAAAAAGGCATGTGAGTGCTTGTCCCATTATGCTCTCTTCTCTCTCCTCTCTCTCTCTCCTCCTCTCTCTCTTCTCTCTCTCCTCTCTCTCTCTCTCTCTCTCTCTCTCTCTCTCTCTCTCCCTCTCCTCTCTCCTCTTCTCTCTCTCTCTCTCTCTCTCTCTCTCTCTCTCTCTCTTCTCTCTCTCTGTCTCTTCTCTCTTCTCTCTCTCTCTCTCTCTCTGCTCTGTCCTCCTCTCTCTCTCTCTCTCTCTCTCTCTCTCTCTCCTCTCTCTCTCTCTCTCTCCTCTCTCTCTCTCTCTCTCTCTCTCTCTCTCTCTTCTCTTCTCTTCTCTGTCTGTCTGTCTTCTCTGTCTCTGTCTCTGTCTCTGTCTGTCTCTCTCTGTCTCTCTTCTCTCTCTCTCTCTCTCTCCCTCTCTCTCTCCTCTCTCTCTCTCTCTCTCTCTCTCTCTTCTTCTCTGTCTCTTCTGTCTCTGTCTGTCTCTGTCTCGTCTCTCTCTCCTCTCTCTCCTCTCTCTCTCTCTCCTCCTCTCTCTCTCTCTCTTCTCTCACTCACACACACTCACACACACACACTCACACACCACCACTCACATCACACACTCACACCACTCACACACACACACACCACACACACTCACACACCACACACACACACACACACACACACTACACACACACACACCACACACACCTCAATAATAAGATACAAAAACAATAAAAAAACGTAGTGCTGCAGTACAGCGAACCAGACCACAGTTGTGAAAGTCCATCCACAAGATTGACAATCATTGCCGGTGCGCATCAAGATGAAACCATGCTAGAAAAACCAAAGTTTCGAATAATAAGTGGAACTGTTGTTGTGAGGGGTGTAGGGGAAGCGTGGGGATGTGTCGGGGGTTTGTGAAGGGGTTGTGGGTCGTACCAGCGAGAAGACTGTGACAGAGAGTGGGTGATGTGTGGGGGGTTGGGATGTGCGTGGATCAAGATGAAAGCCATGCTGGAGGAAAAGACCAAAGCTGTCGAGGTAAGTCAACGTGGAACCTGTGTGGGGGGTGGTGGGGGGGGTTGGGGGGGGTTTGTGGTGGGGGGGGGGTGGGGTGGGGGGGTGTGAGGGGGGGTGAGTGGGTGGGTGGGTGGGTGTGGGTATCAAGATGAAAGCCATGCTGGAGGAAAGACCAAAGCTGTCGAGGTAAGTCAACGTAGGTATGGGTGGGGGGTGAGTGGGTGGGGGTGTGGGGGGTTGTGGGGGGGGGTGGTCGGTGGGGGGGGGGGGGGGTGTGGTGTGGTGTTGTGTTGTGTTATTCATTTCATTTTTTTGTTTTTTGTATTCTATTTATTTTATGTCAAATGTGTTATCACTGTCATCATCAGTGGTGATTAATGTCAAAGGTGTTATCGCTATCATCGTTGAGGATTGATGTCAAAGTGTTATCGCTATCATCAGTGGTATTGATATCAAGGTGTTACGCTATCACATTGAGGATTGATATCAAAGTGTTATCGCTATCATCATTGAGGATTGATATCAAAGGTGTTATCATTATCATCGTTGAGGATTGATATCAAAGGTGTTATCATTATCATCGTTGAGGATTGATGTCAAAGTGTTATCGCTATCATCAGTGGTGATTGATATCAAAGGTGTTATCGCTATCATCATTGAGGATTGATATCAAAGGTGTTATCGCTATCATCTTTGAGGATTGATATCAAAGGTGTTTTCATTATCATCGTTGAGGATTGATATCAAAGGTGTTATCATTATCATCGTTGAGGATTGATGTCAAAGTGTTATCGCTATCATCAGGGGTGATTGATATTAAAGGTGTTATCGCTTATCATCATTGAGGATTGATATCAAAGGTGTTATCGCTATCATCATTGAGGATTGATATCAAAGGTGTTATCATTATCATCGTTGAGGATTGATATCAAAGGTGTTATCGCTATCATCAGTGGTGATTGATATCAAAGGTGTTATCGTTTATCATCATTGAGGATATTGGATGTCAAAGGTGTTATCGTTATCATCAGATGTCAAAGATGTTATCGCTATCATCATTGAGGATTGATGTCAAAGGTGTTATCGTTATCATCAGATGTCAAAGGTGTTATCGCTATTATCATTGAGGATTGATGTCAAAGGTGTTATCGTTATCATCAGATGTCAAAGATGTTATCGCTATCATCATTGAGGATTGATGTCAAAGGTGTTATCGTTATCATCAGATGTCAAAGGTGTTATCGCTATCATCATTGAGGATTGATGTCAAAGGTGTTATCGTTATCATCAGATGTCAAAGGTGTTATCGCTATCATCATTGAGGATTGATGTCAAAGGTGTTATCGTTATCATCAGATGTCAAAGGTGTTATCGCTATCATCATTGAGGATTTGATGTCAAAGGTGTTATCGTTATCATCAGATGTCAAAGGTGTTATCGCTATCATCAGTGGTGATCTGACAGCCAAGAATCGAGCCACCACAGATGGCATCCTTTCTTACCCAAACTAGTTTTTGCATCACCAGTGCATGTGTCATCGAACAAAGAAAGCCACATGTCGCAAAAACGAACTCTTGACAGCAATCTTCATGCTAGGAAATCCTTTTTTTATTTTTGTTTACTGAAACCTGAGTGTGTGTGTATAACATCTCGACTCCATTTTTTGTTTTCTGTTTATTACGTTTTCGTGTGGAATATGCTTGTCACATCTGGATGTAAAGAAAATATCGTTGTTGCTTATTCTATTACCTTCTTTAAAAATAAAAATTCTCTCTCTCCGTCTCTCCTCTCTCTCTCTCTCTTTCCCCTCTCCTCTCTCTCTCTCTCTGTCTCTGTCTCTGTCTCTGTCTCTGTCTCTGTCTCTGTGTCTTTCTCTTTGTCTGTCTCTGTGTGTGTCTCTGTCTTTCTCTTTGTCTGTCTCTGTGTCTCTGTCTCTGTATCTCTGTCTCTGTCTGTCTTTCTGTCTGTCTGTCTCTCTCAGTCTTGTCTGTGTTGTGTCTGTGTCTGTCTTTCTGTCTGTCTGTCTGTCTGTCTGTCGTCTGTCTCTCTTCTCTCTCTCTCTCTCTCCTCTCTCTCTCTCTCTCTCTCTCTCTCCTCTCTCTCTCTCTCCTCTCTGTTCTCTCTCTCTCTTCTCTCTTCTTCTTCTTTCCTTCTTCCTTCCTCCTTCCTTCCTTCTTCCTTCCTTCTCCTTCCTTCCATCCTTCCTTAACACATTCCTGTATGCACCTGTCTCATGCTGTTCCTCCTCCCTGCAGTCACTCATCCCAGAAGTCTGGTGGGTTGTCTTCATGGGAATCCAAGCACCAAAGTAAAGTGAAGTGAAAGTGAAATGAGTTGTGGCATGCAGTCAGTCCACACTGCTTTATTGATTAGCTGCTTTGCCCCCCCCCCCCTCCACACACACCACACACACCCATCCCTACCACCACACACCACCACCACCACCACTACCACCACCAACAGCCTACTTGACTGCGCCAAAGGAGAAAAAGATGCTAGTGCCTGCTGCTGGTGTTTGCTGGAGGAAGGTTGAAGTGTCGGCAGCTGGAAGCAGAGACGTAGTCTGAAACGGTGTCATTGTTCTGCGATACCCCCCCCTTCTCCCCTACCTTACTTCCCCCTTCTGCTCCTTCCCTTCCCCTTCTGTCTGTTGTCTGTCTGTCTCTGTCTGTCTGTTTGTCTGTCTGTCTCTGTCTGCTTGTCTGTGTGTTGTCGTCTGTCTGTCTCTGTCTGTCTCTGTCTGTCTCTCTGTCTCTGTCGTCTTCTCTCTCCTTCTGTCTTCTGTCTGTCTGTCTTCTTCTCTTCTGTCTCTGTCTCTCTCTCTGTCTGTCTTCTCTTCTGTCTCTCTCTTCTCTCTCTCTCTCTCTCTCTCTCTCTCTCTCTCTCTCTCTCTCTCTCTCTCTCTCTCTCTCTCTCTCTCTCTCTCTCCCTTCCCCTCTCTCCCTCCCTCCCCACCCCTCCCCCATCCTTTTTTGTTTTGTTATTTTTGGGCGGTTTATTTTTTATTTGTTTATACACTTTAAATCTCTTATTTCGAATATGATGGGGGGGAAAAAAAAGCAGTCAAACACTTTTGTAACATCCAGTTACCCGTGTGTATGCGGTTTTTGTAGAATTCTGACCCTTGAGGATGCAACATGACAAACTTGAATATTTTTTTTTTATTATTCTTTTATTTCGAGGATAGTGGAATAAGCACTCGTGTGCTTTTTTTTACATCCAGTCCCTGTGTGTATGCAGCTTTTTAAAATTGTCATCTGTTCCCACTGGCACACAATGGCCTACTCTTACGAAAAGCCGAACAGGATTTAACATGTGCGCAAGATGTTATGCGTGCGTTCGCACACGGGCCTCAGTTTACAGTCTCATCCGAAAGATTTTGGGGAAGTGGAGTCAGCACTGAATTTAACTCCGGGGAAAAAAATCCTCCTCGAACCGGGATCAAACCCAGGCCGTCAAATTGCGAGCGGAATGTTCTGACCACTAGGCTATCCCGACCCCCGGAGGCAGAGAGGTGGTATGGGAAGGAGGGGCGTGGTGTCAGCAGGGAGAGCAGGTAGGTCACTGAACTGAAGATGAGGCAGCGATACATTCAGCATGTACACTTCTTGGCATAATATGAGGAGGAATGTTCATGCAGGGGGGTTCACTTTTTCGAGAAATTAAACAATACAAACGAAATGAACTTCACTCTTTCAGGGAAGCAAGGTGCATGTAGGGTAGCAAGGTTCATGTAGGGTAGCAAGGTGCATGTAGGGTAGCAAGGTGCATGTAGGGTAGCAAGGTGCATGTAGGGTAGCAAGGCAGGTGCATGTAGGGTAGCAAGGTGCATGTAGGGTAGCAAGGCAGGTGCATGTAGGGTAGCAAGGTGCATGTAGGGTAGCAAGGTGCATGTAGGGTAGCAAGGTGCATGTAGGGTAGCAAGGTGCATGTAGGGTAGCAAGGTGCATGTAGGGTAGCAAGGTGCATGTAGGGTAGCAAGGTGCATGTAGGGTAGCAAGGCAGGTGCATGTAGGGTAGCAAGGTGCATGTAGGGTAGCAAGGCAGGTGCATGTAGGGTAGCAAGGTGCATGTAGGGTAGCAAGGCAGGTGCATGTAGGGTAGCAAGGTGCATGTAGGGTAGCAAGGTGCATGTAGGGTAGCAAGGCAGGTGCATGTAGGGTAGCAAGGTGCATGTAGGGTAGCAAGGCAGGTGCATGTAGGTAGCAGGTGCATGTAGGTAGCAAGGCAGGGCATGTAGGGTAGCAAGGTGCATGTAGGGTAGCAAGGTGCATGTAGGGTAGCAAGGTGCATATAGGTGCAAGGTGCATGTAGGGTACAAGGCAAGTGCATGTAGGGTAGCAAGGCAAGTGCATGTAGGGTAGCAAGGTGCATGTAGGTAGCAAGGCAAGTGCATGTAGGGTAGCAAGGTGCATGTAGGGTAGCAAGGTGCATGTAGGGTAGCAAGGTGCATGTAGGGTAGGAAGGTGCATGTAGGGTAGCAAGGTGCATGTAGGGTAGCAAGGTGCATGTAGGGTAGCAAGGCAGTGCATGTAGGGTAG
>CM060329.1:7182459-7189959 GCA_030674155.1 Stramonita haemastoma
GTTCTTCTTCTTGTTCTTCTTGTTCTTCTTCTTGTTCTTCTTTTTCTTCTTCTTCTTCTTCTCTTCTTCTTCTCTTCTTCTTCTTCTTCTTCTTCTTCTTCTCTTCTTTCTTCTTCTTCTTCTTCGCAATTCTTCTTCTTCTTCTTTTTCTTCTTCTTCTTCTTCTTTGCAATTCTTCTTCTTCTTCTTCTTCTTCTTCTTCTTCTTCTTCTTCTTCTTCTTCTTCTTCTTCTTTGCAATTCTTCTTTTTCTTCTTTGCAATTCTTCTTTGCAGTTCTTCTTCTTCTTCTTTGCAGTTCTTCTTCTTCTTTGCAGTTCTTCTTCTTCTTCTTTGCAGTTCTTCTTCTTCTTCTTTGCAATTCTT
This sequence comes from Stramonita haemastoma, assembly GCA_030674155.1. Lineage (NCBI taxonomy): Eukaryota > Metazoa > Mollusca > Gastropoda > Neogastropoda > Muricidae > Stramonita > Stramonita haemastoma. The sequence goes on from CM060329.1 coordinate 7,182,824, forward strand.
CTTCTTCTTCTTTGCAATTCTTCTTCTTCGCAATTCTTCTTCTTTGCACTTCCTCTTCGCAATTCTTCTTCTTCGCAATTCTTCTTCTCTCCTTCTTCGCAATTCTTCTTCTTCCTCGCAATTCTTCTTCTTCTTAACAATAATATTCTTCTTCACAATAATATTCTTCTTTGCAAGTCTTTTCTTCTTCGCAATTCTTCTTCCTCTTCTTCCTTGTCGTCATTGTCGTCATCGTCGTCCTTTTTTTTTCCCCCTCCTGTATTTTTTTCGATTATCGGCTGGATCTCTGAGGTTCGCGTATGGTGAGATCTTGCGTATGTAACTGTTTTGATTTACCATGAATGTAGCCAGATTCCATCTGCGGGGACGTGTATTTCTTTTCCTTTTCCTGTTCCTTATCTTTTTTTTCTTATCTTCTTTTACTCCTTGCTTTTCTCTGTCTTGCTCCCACTTTCCTGTGATTATCTCTCTTGTGTGCCTGTCTCTTCCACGCACTCTCTTCTCCCTCTTTTTTCTAATTTTTTTTTTTTTACTTTGCTTCTTTCTATCTTTTTTTCTTTATCTTATATATATTATTTTGTCTATATTACACACGCGCACACACGTACGTACACACACTCACACACACATGCAGACAAAAGATTTTTTTTAATGCTAAAGGGGAACAGGAGGGAGAGAGTGGGGAAGGGTTGGGGTCCGAGAGAGGGAGAGGTAGGGGGGAGGTGGAAGCCGAGCATCTGCCTTTCTTTGTGTGTTTTCCCCTTTTTCGTTTCTTTTGTTTATCATTGTTCGTGCTTGTGTCATTGTTTTTAGTGTTTTTTGTTTCTGTCTTTCCCCCCTTTCCGTTTCTTTTGTTATCATTTTCGTGCTTGTGTCATTGTGTTTAGTTGTTTTGTTTTTCTTTTCTTTTTCTTTTTTTGTTTTTTTTTTCTTTTTCGTTTCTGTTATCATTTTTCGTACTTGTGTCATTGTGTTTAGTTGTTTTGTTTCTGTCCTTTTTCTCCTTTTTTCGTTTCTGTTATCATTTTTCGTGCTTGTGTTCATTGTGTTTTAGTTGTTTTTGTTTCTGTCTTTTCCTCCTTTTTTTTTTTTTTTTTTTTTTCGTTTTTCTGTTATCATTTTTCGTGCTTTGTGTTATTGTTTTTAGTGGTTTTTGTTTCTTCCTTTTCCACCCTTTCCGTTTCTTTTGTTATCATTTTCTGCTTGTGTCATTGTATTTACTTATTTTGGTTTTCTGTTTTTCCCCTTTTTTTTCGTTTCTTTTGTTATCATTTTCGTGTTTGTGTCAATGTGTTTTGGTTTTTGTTTTTTCCCTTTTTTTCGTTTCTTTTGTTATCATTTTCGTGTTCATGTCAATGTGTTTTGGTTTTTGGTTTTTTTCCCTTTTTTTTCGTTTCTTTTGTTATCATTTTCGTGTTTGTGTCAATGTGTTTTGGTTTTTGTTTTTTTCCCTTTTTTTTCGTTTCTTTTGTTATCATTTTCGTGTTTGTGTCAATGTGTTTTGGTTTTTGTTTTTTCCCTTTTTTTTCGTTTCTTTTGTTATCATTTTCGTGTTTGTGTCAATGTGTTTTTGGTTTTGTGTTTTTTCCCTTTTTTCGTTTCTTTTGTTATCATTTTCGTGTTTGTGTCATTGTGTTTTATTTTTTTGTTTCTTTTTTCCCCTTTTTGATTTCTTTTGTTATCATTTTCCTCTTCTGTTATTTTTGTTTTAGTTTTTGTTTCTGTTTTTCCCTTTTTTTTCTTTTTATCATTTTCTGTCTTTGTTATTGTTTTTAGGTTTTTGTTTCGTCTTTTCCCCTTTTTCATTTCTTTTGTTATCATTTTCGTTCTTTGTATTGTTTTTAGTTTATTTTTTTGTTTCTGTCTTTTCCCCTTTTTGATTTCTTTTGTTATCATTGTTCGTCCTTGTTCATTGTTTTAGTAGTTTGTTTTTTTTTTCCCTTTTCCATTTTCTTTTGTTATCATTTTCGTGCTTGTGTCATTGTTTTTAGTAGTTTTGTTTTCTGTTTTTTTTCCCTTTTTCATTTTCTTTTGTTATCATTTTTCGTGCTTGTGTCAATGTTTTTAGTAGTTTTGCTTTCTGTTTTTTTTTTTCCCTTTTCATATTCTTTTGTTATCATTTTTCGTGCTTGTGTCAATGTTTTTAGTAGTTTTGCTTTCTGTTTTTTTTCCCTTTATCATATCTTTTGTTATCATTTTTCGTGCTTGTGTCAATGTTTTAAGTAGTTTTGCTTTCTGTTTTTTTTCCCTTTATCATATCTTTTGTTATCATTTTTCGTGCTTGTGTCAATGTTTTAGTAGTTTTGGTTTCTGTTTTTTTTTTCCCTTTATCATATCTTTTGTTATCATTTTTCGTGCTTGTGTCAATGTTTTAGTAGTTTTGGTTTCTGTTTTTTTCCCCTTTATCATATCTTTTGTTATCATTTTTCGTGCTTGTGTCAATGTTTTAAGTAGTTTTGGTTTCTGTTTTTTTTCCCCTTTATCATATCTTTTGTTATCATTTTTCGTGCTTGTGTCAATGTTTTAGTAGTTTTGGTTTCTGTTTTTTTTCCCCTTTATCATATCTTTTGTTATCATTTTTCGTGCTTGTGTCAATGTTTTTAGTAGTTTTGGTTTCTGTTTTTTTCCCCTTTATCATATCTTTTCTTATCATTTTTCGTGCTTGTGTCAATGTTTTTAGTAGTTTTGGTTTCTGTTTTTTTCCCCTTTATCATATCTTTTCTTATCATTTTTCGTGCTTGTGTCAATGTTTTTAGTAGTTTTGGTTTCTGTTTTTTCCCCTTTATCATATCTTTTCTTATCATTTTTCGTGCTTGTGTCAATGTTTTTAGTAGTTTTGGTTTCTGTTTTTTCCCCTTTATCATATCTTTTCTTATCATTTTTCGTGCTTGTGTCAATGTTTTTAGTAGTTTTGGTTTCTGTTTTTTCCCCTTTATCATATCTTTTCTTATCATTTTTCGTGCTTGTGTCAATGTTTTTAGTAGTTTTGGTTTCTGTTTTTTCCCCTTTATCATATCTTTTCTTATCATTTTTCGTGCTTGTGTCAATGTTTTTAGTAGTTTTGGTTTCTGTTTTTTTCCCCTTTATCATATCTTTTCTTATCATTTTTCGTGCTTGTGTCAATGTTTTTAGTAGTTTTGGTTTCTGTTTTTTCCCCTTTATCATATCTTTTCTTATCATTTTTCGTGCTTGTGTCAATGTTTTTAGTAGTTTTGGTTTCTGTTTTTTCCCCTTTATCATATCTTTTCTTATCATTTTTCGTGCTTGTGTCAATGTTTTTAGTAGTTTTGGTTTCTGTTTTTTCCCCTTTATCATATCTTTTCTTATCATTTTTCGTTCTTCTGTCCGTTTTTCTTTTATGTTTCTTTTTTGTTTCTGTTTTTTTTCCCACTTTTATTAATTTCTTTTGTTATCGTTTTTCGTGCTTGTGTCATTGTTTTTAGTAGTTTTTTTCTGTTTTTTTTCCCATTTTTCGTTCTTCTGTCCTTGATTTTTAGTCGTTTTTGTTTCAGTCTTTTCCTCTTTTTCATTTCTTTTCTTTTCGTTTTTCATTCATCTGACCTTGATTTTAATGCTTTTTGTTTCTGTCATTTCCTTTCTTTTATTTCCCCACGCTGTTCCTGGCTTTCTCCTTCGTCAATCTTGGGTCCTTGTGTCTTTTTCTTCAAAGTCCTAATCACCTGTGTCGAAAAGGTCCTTTGGCTTTTTATATCTGCATTCCTACGTGTGTGTACTTGTTGACAAGGTCATTTTCATGTTCACAGTGTAGACAGAACAGAAAGCATCTTTGGGCCAAGAGTTGCTGATTCTGCGTTTCGCCATTATCTGTGCATCTGGAAACCTCACATCCACGTTCAGAAATAGGGGGACGGGATAACCTAGTGGTCAGAACATTGCGCTCGCAATTTGACGACCCGGGTTCGATTCCCGTTCGAGGGGAAATTTTCCCCTGGAGTTAACATCAGTGCTGACTCCACTCTCCCCAAAAGTCCTTCGGATGAGACTTTAAAACCGAGGCCCCGTGTGCCAACGCACCCAGAACATCTTGCACACACGTTAAATCCTGTTCCACTTTTTGTAAGAGTAGGCCAATGTGTGCCGGTGGGAACAGATGACAAGATTTACAAAACTGCATACACACGGGGACTGGATGTCAAAAAGCACACGAGTGCTTATTCCATTATCCTCTACATAAAAAATAAAGTAAGATAAAAATAAAATCTACTTGATTTGTCACTCAAGGTTTTTATTTTGCTGTTTTTAAGCTCCAGCTGTCTTGTTTACAGTTTTGACCTCGGCTGGGCATTCGTGTTTGCCCATATAGGGGATCGGTGGTCTAGGGGTAACGCGCCTGCCTAGAAAGCGAAAGGTCCGGGTCGGAGCGTGCGGTGGTTCGAATCCCGTTCGGGCCCCAAAACTTTTCCCCCATCCATTAGACCATGAGTGGTAGTCTGGGTGTGAATCTTTCGGATGTGACGATAAACTGAGGCCTCGTGTGTTACACACATCATGGAAATTTGTTTATGAGTTCTGTAGAATTTATGTCTTAAGACCAGTTCTAAATTGTTATAATAATAATAATAGTTTTATGATTCAATAAAATTGTTGGTTGTTATTCATTTTGTCTTATGATCTATTTCAAAGTGCTGTTTTTATGCTTCATCTCAAATTGCTGTTTATGATTCATTTCCAATCCCTACTTCGTGATCAATTTAATTTGCAGTGTATGATCCATTTAAAAATAGCTGTTTAAGAGTACATCAGAAATTACTGTTTTATCATTCATTTCAAATCGCTACGTTATGATACATTTCAGACTGTAAAACTGACCCTCACTTGTTTCATTTCATTTTCTCTGCAACAATTCTCCACACGGCTATTTCCCGCGAGAAACTGTGATGGTTCCATGGACCGTTTCCTTACTAAATATAAGCGCGTAACCCGAAAGATTGCCTCGCCTAACTTTGATATCGACACATCTACCGAATGTCCGTCCCCAAACCTGACCAGCAAGCATGAGGCAAGGTGCCAATGTCTTTTGGGCCACCAATCCCTGCTACTGTGAGGTCTGATTCCCCGGGAGAAGTCTGGTATCCATGACAACACTCCATGGGGACCGGTACCTTATTGAAAGGCCAGCTATGTGAATTTGGTCATTTAGTTTGCAGCAGCAGCAGCAGCAGCGCAGCAGCCGGTCCTGTGATGTCGTAAAATGCGTTTAGCAGCTTCAAACGGCTGTGAAAAACTTATTGACAACTTTGGGCTTTCGCTTTTATGGTTTAATGCTGATTTCTTTGCAAAAGTGTGCTCACACGCACAGACACAGACATACACATACACACGCGCGCGCGCGTGCATGTGTGTGCGTGCGTGCGTGCGTGCGTGTGTGTGTGTGTATGTGTGTGTGTGTGTGAGTGGTGAGTGTGTGCATGTGTGTGTGTGAGCTTGATGTGATAAACCATAAATCTCACTTCATCCATATTATAATTAACCCTTTATTGTTTGTTATTGAAATTTATGAATAATTTATATATGTCGGAAATGATGAATATTGGTTTGGCTACCCACCCTTTTTTTTTGCCTAAATCTTGTCTCTGTCCATTTTATATGGTGATGATATCTGATGAATACTGGCTGGCTACCCGCCCTTTTTTTTTTTTGCTTTAATCTGGTCTGTGTTTTTCGTTTTATATCATGATAATATCTCAAACGATGCACAAGAGCCCATTAATGATTACATATTGTTCTCAAAATAAGCAGTTTTGCTTTTTCTTGCCATGCTCCCCCCCCCCCCACATCTCTCTCTCTCTCTCTCTCCTCTCTCTCTCTCCTCTCTCTCTTCTCTCTCCCCTTCTGTCTCTGTCCCTCCTCTTCTCTCTCTCTCTCTCTCTCTCTCTTCTTCTCTCTCGTCTCTCTCCTCTCTCTCCTCTCTTCTCTCTCTCTCTCTCTCCTCTCTCTCTCTCTCTCCCCTCTTCTCTCTCTCTCCTCCTCTCTCTCTCTCTCCTCTCTCTCTCTCTCCTCCCTCCCCTCCCTCCCTCCCTCTCTCTCTCTTTCCCTGAAAAAGACCATTGCAGACGGGATTGCGACAGTAGAAAAAAAAAAGGCAGCAATCGCCCCCACCCCCACCCCCACCCCCCCCCACCCCCACCCCCACCCCTCCAAATCAAAAATGTAATTGAATTTCGAAGAGCAACAATGCAGATGATATTATGAGAGAAGATTTTGGTGCTCTGAGAGGAATGAATCCGTGGGACCGTTCATTTCCTCTTTGGGCGGGGATAATGATCACGGAGATGACAGCTCAAGATCAAAGGATGGCAAGTTTTGGAAGATGGAGGACGAAGATGGGATTAAGTGAGAGGAACAATTACATTTCGCTGGGTTTGAAAACGGTAGAAAACAAACATAAGCAGTCAGTGCGAGAGAACTTGGCCTGGGCTGGGGTAGGGGGGTTGTGTTGTGAATAGTACCTAATTTGTTTCGAACTTGTGCACATCTCATGGCGCTCGGAACTGCGAGACGTTAATTTTTTTTTGTTGTAGTTGGGTTTTGTTCTGGGTTTTTTTGTCATCGTTAACAAATTTTTAAGAAATAAAAAAGAGTCAAATTTCCATAGTCGTGCACGCAGAACAAATTGCGCACACGTTAAATCCTGTTCCGCTTTTCGTAAGAGTAGGCCATGGTGTGCCGGTGGGAACAGATGATGATATTTACACAACTGCATACACACGGGGACTGGGTGAAAAAGCACATGAGCGCTTATCCCATTATCCTCGATATAAAAGAATAAAATTTTTAAAATTAAATTAAATTAAAATGATATATTGGTATAATTATCATTGTTCATGAAAGCTGAATGATCTTCCTAAAAAACAAAATATATATAGAACGCTTATTTTAGGTCGGCATTTGAACAAGATAAGTTGGTACCATTTTCAGCTTACTGTAAACTAAGGTAATGGTATTTAGGAAAGGGGGATTTCTTCTTGCTCGCAAAAATATGAACAAGGTTTTACAAGGGTGGTCAGTTGGATGTAGTTAATCAGTATTGCTAACTTAGGTTTCACTACTCACCATGAACATACAGACACATTGGAAAGTACAGTCACTTTGGTCTACTATCAGTTTCTATTTTG
>CM060329.1:7192459-7209959 GCA_030674155.1 Stramonita haemastoma
TTCCTTCCTTCTTTCCTTCCTTCCTTCTTCCTTCCTTCCTCCTTCCTTCCCTCTTCAGCTCCTTCCTGTCCTTCCTTGTCCTTCCTTCATTTTCTTTCACTTCCTCTCCTTCCTTCCTTCTTCCTCCTTCCTTCCTTCTTTCCTCCTCCTTCCTCTTCTTCCTTCCTTCCTCTCCTTCCTTCTTCCCTCCTCCTCCTTCTTTCTTCCTTCCTTCCTCCTTCCTTCCTTTTCCTCCTCCTTCCTTCCTTCTTTCCCTCCTTCCTTCCTTCTTCTTCCTTCCTTCCTCCTTCCTTCCTTCTTCCTTTTCCTTCTTCTTCCTCCTTCTCCTTCCTTCTTCTTCTTCCCTCCTTCCTTCCTTCTTCTCTCTCTTTCCTTCTTCCTTCCTTCCTCCTCTTCCTTCCTTCTTTCCCTCCCTTCCCTTCCTTCCTTCTCTTCCTTCTTTCTCTTCCTTCCCTCCTTCCTTCCTTCCTTTCTTCCTTCCTTCCTTCTTCTTCCTTCCTCCTTCCTTCCTTCTTTCCTCCCTCCTTCCTTCCTTTCCTTCTTCCCTCCTTCCTTCTTTCCCCTCCTTCCTTCCTTCTTTCCCTCCTTCCTTCCTTCTTTCCCTCCTTCCTTCCTTCTTTCCCTCCTTCTTTCCTTCCTTCCTTCTTTCCTTCCTTTCTCACGCAGAACATCTTGCGCACATGTTAAATCCTGTTCCGCTTTTCGTAAGAGTTGGCCATTGTGTGCTGGTAGGAACAGATGACAAGATTAACAAAACTGCATACACGCGGGGACTGGATGTAAAAAAAAAGTACAGGAGTGCTTATTCCATCATCCTCGATATTAAAAATAGATAAATAAAAGAAAATAAATAACACGGTTATAGTTTACCACTTTTAATTAAAAAAGTTTAAGATAAATGTATCCCCGTGGGGATGAACCAGGGGCCTGTCAGTGTGAATAGCATCCTCACCTTCTGGCAATGCTGTGCTAGGAATTCCCTCTTTTCTATCCTTCTCTTTCTTTTTGTCTTGTTCCCTATTTTCCCTATTTTTTCCCTGTCACCTCCTCCTTGTCTATTTTCTAACCTTCTTGGTCAATGCTCCTGCCTTTTTTTTCCCAGAAAGACTTAAAAAGAACAATATTCTCTGCCGCGGCTGAAGTCCGATGCGCAAGGCTTGACTTGTCAGGCGCATAACGGCAGCGCAACGCTTTTTCGCTCATATGACGGACAATAGTTGCTGTCTAAGTGTTCGACGAAGAAGAAGTAGAAGAAGATACTTTGTTCGTAAGAATACGTAGATTCAACCTATCTACCATTGGCCGCCGCTCTTTCTCTATTTCTGGTCCATCGATCTTGAATGACATCCCTCTCTCCCTTCGGGAAAAGCCTTCTTATGACACTTTCAAATCCAACCTTAATACACTTTATTTCAAACCTAAGATTTTCGCCTTCTGTTTCCATCTCTTATCTGTCCCTGCCTTCATAATCTGAAATCCCGTTCACCTTTCCAAAGTGTATAATCTTTATAAGTGTGTGCGCGCAGGCGTATGTGTTTTGTGTGTGTGTGGCGCGGTGTGCGGTGTGCGCGCGTGTGCGCGCGTGTGCCGCTGTGTGCGCGCGTGGTTGCGTGTGTGTGTGTGTGTGTGTGTGTGTGTGTGTACACAATCGAATTTGCTAAAACCATTATTTGTTATTGATTGCTTGTGTCTTGTATAGGTCAAATGCAAGCGTTTTGATTTGCTTTTTGCAAAATATAGCGCTATATAAATTACATGTATTATTATTTATTATTATTAAGAGGACAGAAATGAGAAGATGAATACCTTTCTACGGACATTGTATTTATTTGTATTGTTTTATATCGAGTATAATGGAATAAGCACTCATGTGTTTTTTACATCCAATCCCCTTGTGTATGCAGTTTTGTAAATTTTGCCATCTGTTTCCACCGGCACACAATAGCCTACTCTTCCGAAAGGCGAAACAGGTTTTAACGTGTGCGCAAGATGCTCTGCGTGCGTTTGCAACACGGGTCCTCGGTTAATAGTCTCATCAGAAGGACTTTTGGACTTTAGGTGGAAGGACTTTTGGGGAAATGGGGTCTGCACTGGTGTTAACTCCAAGGGGAAAATTCCCTTTGAACGAGAATCGAACCCGGATCGTCAGATTCCGAGCGCAATGTTGTAACCACTAGGCTATCCCTGTCCCCCGGAACAAAGGATATTTTTTGTGTTTTGAAAACTTCCGGGGTCAATACCAGGGTCTACTTTGACAAGGATGCTTTCGCCCCCCCCACCCCCCACCCACCCCACCTCCCCCCCCCCCCCACCCAACCCCACCCTCCACCCCCCACCCCCCATCCCAACAACAATCCTCCAGTCTGGAGGTAAGAAGACAGATGGAGATCATTGATCACCTCAGACAAGGGAGGCAGAGGAAGATAAGAGAGGGAAAGCAAAAGAAGCTGCTTGCAGGACTCATTTGTCTGTGAAACTTCAGCACCAAGATGGCTTCCCTGGAGACAGCAACGTGAAAAGAGGGGAGACAATGAAGTACTGTCTAACTCAGCGAAAAGAAGTGTCAGAAAGTGGAAAAGACAAATTCAGTTGTCGTTACTGTCTTTTTTTTTGTTTTTGTTTCTTTTTTTCTTTTTTTCCTTTTTCTTTTCGTTTCTTGCCCTTTTTTTTGCTTTTTGCTTTCGTCTTCTCTCTCCCCCACCTTTTTCTCTTTGCCTTTCTCTCTTGCTTTCTTCTCTCTCTCTCTCTCCCCTCCCCCTCCCCTCCCCCTCCCCCCCCCCGTTCTATTTCTCTAGTTACAATATTTTACGTCAGGCTGTCAGTGTTAATCTGATTATATCCTGTGACTGGTAATGGAGAAGCTGAATCTAGTGAGTTTCTTCATAGGTTGGACATGTCCCTCTTTTATACTTTTATTTCGAGGACAATGGAATAAGCACTCATGTACTTTTGTTTATACCTCCAGTCCCCGTGAGCATGTGAATATGTAGATTTTGTCATCCGTTCCCACAGACACAAATGGCTTACTCTTGTGAAAGGCGGAACGGTATGTTCTGGACATGAAATCTTTGTCCAACTTACCTTAACCAAGATGTGTGGTTAGATGTGCAGGACTTAATTGAGCTCACTTCAATAGGGGGCGGGATAGCTAAGTGGTCAGAGCGCTCACTTTCCCCGAGTCAAGTTAAGCAGTGTCGAGCGTGGTTACCAATTGGATGGGTGACCGTTTGTGCGCCTTAGCTTCAGTACCGTCCCCCTAGTTCACCCAGCTGTAAATGGGTACCTGCCCTCTTTAGGGTCAGGGAAGGTGAAGCAGCGAGGGAGAGGAGATGGACGCCTCCCTCAATATGCTGGTCCCTAGAGAATTGAGGTCTCTGATGCCTTGCTCCCGTGCGACCACAAAGTTTACAAGACACCTTTACCTTTTTCCCTTTTCACCACTTCAATACAGATTATCCCTGCCTGCTCTCAGGTTGTGTCCCAGTTTTGTTTCAAACTTATAAAAACAGATATGGTACTAATCTTTCACCGTTCAATGTTCATGGTAGCTTTGGTGATATTCGGGTCATCGTCATCCATGAGATATACAGCTTTCTTTGTGTCACCAGGTGGACACGCATCACTGCATCAAATCATAAGGCATAAAGAACAGACATGACAGTCTTAACCTTCGCCAGACCTCGTTTTTAAACTCACACGGAAGAGCTTCTGGGTGACCAGTCACCCATGGTTTTTACATAGACATTTCCCTTACTACGCCTCGCCAGATTTCGTGGGTGACCAGTCACCCATGGTTTTCAAATAGATCACAGCTAAGCATCATGTAATTTTTGAGACAATAAAGCTTAATCTGAAAAGGTGATGTCTTAGAATCAATGTGTGTTGCGTTGATTATGATGTAGGAAATAAGAGTTCATTCATTTGATTTGAAAGTAAAAGGTAAACTGGAATAGACTGACAAAGAAACACACACACACACACACACACACACACACACACACACACACACACACAAGAGAGAGAGAGAGAGAGAGAGAGAGAGAGAGAGAGAGAGAGAGAGAGAGAGAGAGAGAGAGAGAGAGAGAGAGAGAGCTACAACAAATACACTATATGTTTTTAGCATTAACACAGTATGTTTTTAGCATTCTAAACAAAATATATATTTCATAAATATGCGGTAAATGGCATCAGATAGCAACTTTCTGAGGAAAAAATTAAAACACAGATAATCGAGATCATAAATTCTTTAATACCTTTATCAATTTCTCCATGAAATTTTCAGTCAGACTCAAACTGGTGTGTTCATAACAGAAGCCCCCAAAACGTTCAACATGTGCAAAAGCCAAAAAGCAAAATAACAATTGTACCTGCTGATATCAATCATAGGTAAGGAAAGAAATCATGTACATTTAAGAACAGAACAAACCATATGAATCAGTGCACATTTGCACGCGTTCACACGCACACACACACACACACACACACACACACATATGATATACACACTTGCAAAATACTAGAAATATGATTCTGAACTGTTAGAATGCACAAAATACTAAGAAGAAATTCAAACCTGAACTGTCTGTACGGATAGTATCCTACATTTCATTACTGAATGTCTTGGATAAGATAACAACAAATCAAACAATCAAACAAAAACAGTAGAAAATATTTTCATTCTTATGAAGGACATCAGTACCAGTTTAGAGCTGAGACAAACATTTACCAGCATCAATAGGGAGCTGCTAAAACTGATTTTGTTCTTGTATTTGCTGCCCCTGGGCTCAATGATTGCTGGGAGTGGGAGGTGTTGCTCTTGGCAGTTCTTCACCACCAGGTGCTTGGATGATAGTAACCTCTGTCTCCAGCATCAGACTGCAGTCTGGGCAGATTTGCATAGCGTGATTTCGACATATCCAGTTTTGGCAGTTAATGCAGGAACCTGTTGTTTTGCGATCAGCCTTCCAGTGGCAGAAGCCACAGCGGCCTTGTGCCTTCTTTTGTTTCTTTGGACTTTGGCTAGTGGTGGACTTTCTTGCAGCAGATACAGAGACTTCTTCGCAGTTGCTGCAGAACGTAGTAAAAGTCTTATGATTTTAGCCAACCTCCATGTGTAAAACAACCTTAATAAAATTAACAACTACTATCAAACAGAAAAATGTTTCACTTACTGCTCACACAGTTGCTCAGGCCTTCTAGAATGCTGTTGCAGGAAAGGATGAGTGACTGTCAGCTTTCCTTCTTTGTACCATTACCTATTCTTGCTGACTCGGGCCTAAACCAATCAACTCAAAATAGAAATGTCCAGAAAAATTCTTGCTGACTCGGGCCTAAACCAGTCAACTCAAAATAGAAATGTCCAGAAAAATACTTGCTGATTCAGACCAATCAACTAAAATAGAAATATTTAGAAGAAAGGATTCATCAAAGGACATGCCATACTACAAGTTTGGTTGAATAGAAGACTAAACCTGAGCAAGCTCTCTCAGGTGTTAATCACATGACTGTCTCAAGTGAGCAAGGCACACTTGCTAACCCTCCAGCTATCCTACTAGGTCTACAAGGACCACACAAAAGATCCTTACTGCAGACCTGGTTGACAAAGGCAATGGAAGACAAAAGCCCAGCCACCAGCCCGGGGCTAAAGTAGGTCAAGAAGCCTACATGTCTCTGAGTTGACTACTCAAGTTTGTTTGGTCCCAAGGAGATAGGTCTACTGGCCACCCAAGGAAAGTGCTTCCTCAAGCACAATAAAATGTATGGGTGACCATCCACCCACGAGCCCTAGCGTGTGTAGTAAAGGGTTGCAGTCTATAAAAGGTATGGGTGACCAGCCACCCACAAGCCCTAGCGTGTGTAGGAAAGGGTTGCAGTCTATAAAAGGTATGGGTGACCAGCCACCCACGAGCCCTGGCGTGTGTAGGAAAGAGCTGTGGTCTATATAAAAAGTATGGGTGACCAGCCACCCACGGTATCTGGCGAGGGTTATACAACGTTTTTATGGTCTAATTACTCCTTTATTTACAAACATAGAATCTTCATAATCGGTGGAATTATGCACAAAGATATAATAAACAAAGTCATAAAATTTGAGCTTGATGAAATTAAAACTGACAAAGTTATGATCCTTTAACTGAGAGTCTGGGTAATTTTTCACCCACGGTGTCTGGCGAAGGTTAACGGGATAGCTTGGGAGTTAGCGTGATGCGCTCGTGATCTGCTGACCCCGGGCTCGAATCTCGTTCTAGAGGATTTTTCCTCTGGAGTTAACATTAGTGCTGACTCCACTTCCCCCCAAAAGTCCTTCGGATGAGACTATAAACCGAGGTCATGTGCGCAAACGCACGCAGAGCGTCTTGAGCACAACCGTAAAAACATGTTCCGCTATTCGGAGGTGTAGGCCATTGTGTGCCAGTGGGAACGGATGACAAAATTGACAAAACTGCAGACACACCGGGACTGGATGTAAAAAAGTACATAATTGCTTATTCCATTATTCTCGAAATGAGAGAATAAATAAGTAAATGAATAAATGAATGAATAGATAAATGAATGAATGAATAAATAAATAAATAAATAAATAAATAAATAAATAAATAAATGAATCCATGTCTCTTACTTTATCCACATGTCAGACATGTGAGACTGGCATGCCCAGATGCACCATAACATGTATTCTTCAGGCCGCCATGCTGACGTCTCTTGCACGATTTGGCAAAAAAGTCTTGATTGAAAGTCGTATACAGCTGGGACACAGACTGGTCAGACCAGGTCAATTCTATTATTTTTATCTTTTCTCATTTACATTGGCCTGGTAGTTTTTGGCATTGACCGGGCTAAACCGCCAATTCAAGAATAAGACGAAGCTAGATGAGTACAGAAAAAGGGGAGACGATACATTGCTTTGTGATGGCAATCTCGAACTGAGTGAAAACGAATATAATAAACCATGCTCTTTTATGGCCCCCTCCCCAAAAAAGTTTATAAGCCCTCCCCCCCCCAAAAAAAAGTCTCAACACGAGATTTTATCGTATCAGAATAGGGGAAGTAACAGCCCAAAATGTACGTTTTTGGCATCTCTTAGGCAGACACTTGCTCAATGAAAGGGCAGAAGACAGACAGATGCCAGAAATGATACAGATAATCAGTGTGACTCCGCTGAAGATGGAACATCTTACCAAAGAGGGACTCTCCGCTTTGAAAAAAACAAAGCCAGAAAAGGCAGCATCCTAATGTAGATGGTAGCTGTGAGAAAGACTTGCAAAATTTTCCCCAGGATAAGAATGGTGTCCTCCATAACCTTTGTAGTCGTAGGAGAGCAAGGCGTCAGAGTTTTAGAGGTAGAACACTGAGTCATACATAAAAGGAAAGGTAATGATCTGTAGAACTCAGAAAACTGCTCAGTAAAAAAAAAACAGGTCACATAATTGTTATATACATATTATCACTAATCTGCCCTTCAGGTCTTCACTCAAATATGAAAATTATTGCACTATCGTGCAGAAATTTTTTTTTTTTACAAAATTGAAGTAAAACGTTCTAGAATTAGAACTTCCTTTACTTATGTACTAAAGCTTTCACAGAACTTTCGCATTTCTATCTTTTTTTTTTCTCACGAAGAGACCCTCTGTATACTTAGATTAAGGAACGGGGTCGAGGGCTGTGGAGAAGGGGATCAGAGGGGGGAAGGCTACAGCCTAGTTAGGGATTCCACAAAGAGGGGGGGATCTCGCCAACGCCCTTGTGGAACCTTGTTTACTCTCCATTGTACTTCTCAAGTTAGGTGGCTTTCCCTCGATGGTCCTGCACAGCCTGGCAGGGAAGTAGTGTGACAGCTACCCTCAAGTGTGACAGTCATCCTTTAGACAATCATCCCTGAAGTCAGAATGCGGCTACCTTGATGGTCTCATACACAAAATCTCACCTTTGGCAAACTTCAAAGCTCTAGCTGAAGAATATGAAAAAAAAGAAAAAAGGAAATGAAGCAACTAATCAGTCACCTATAATCCTGCTGTATAACTGTCTGTCACACCGGAATACAAAGGGTCTCGCTTTAACTTTCCCCTCGGGTTGCCCACTATTGGGCAACCAACCATATCCTAGCCCTTCCCTATGTAACTCTCACATCTGGGCAACAAAAGCATGCAAAGGAGCACAGTACACGCGTACAGGGTAAGAGGGGTTCTCTCCCTTATTAAGGGAAAACATTAAACATACCACTTCAATGTTCAAACATACCACTTCAAAATGTGATGAGTTTAGACCTTAGTTATGTACCCTTTGTCAGGTTGCATAATGTGAGCATTCCTGTACACTTTAAAAAGTTTGGAGGGTGTATTTCAAAAATCATAGCCAGCAACCAGCAGTAGACTATCTAGACTTCGGGTGGTTCAATTCCAATGCTGGATGTTGTTACGGAACTGCCTCTGCAAGCAGAATGCTCCATACACACTACACCGCATTAGCTACAGGATTGATAACTTAACCAATGGCATGACTCTATAGTTATGCTGCTGAAGTCTACAGTATTAGTATCCACAACACAGCAGTCAGTTTCCCCCTACTTTCAGCTCTACTCAGCAGCTAATTATTTCATCCTATCCCAGCCCAGATGGGGGACAGCTGGTGCTAATTTATAGCAAGAAACTGACACACTTGGACTTGGCAAAAAGCAGGACATGCTAAATTTAGAAGTAGTCTTTAATTCAAATTAAGTCCATGCACATTAATGTGATTTGGACAAAATTTTAGCACTCTTGACTGAGTGATGTTGCATGTGTGCACTGTGCGGTCACGGTCGCAACTGGCCTTCTGTGTCATGACAGAGGGAAGGATATCTTTGACAATTCGATGTCTGACAGTGGGGTGGCTATCATATGTGAGGCTCCACCACGAAATTTATTTTATTTATTTATTTATTTATTCTTTTATATCGAGGATAATGGAATAAGCACTCATGTGCTTTTTTACATCTAGTCCCCGTGTGTATGCAACTTTTGTAAATCGTGTCATCTCTTCCCACCGGCACACGATGGCCTAATCTTACGAAAAGCCGAACAGGATTTAACGTGTGCACAAGATGTTCTGCGTGCGTTCGCACACGGGCCTCGGTTTATAGTCTCATCCGAAGGACTTTTGAGGGAGTGGAGTCAGCACTGATGTTAACTCCAGAGGGAAAATCCCCTCGACCGGGAATCGAACCCGGATCGTCAAATTGCGAATGCAATGTTCTGACCACTAGGCTATCCCGTCCCCATGAGTCGCTTAGCACCTAACCCACTTTTCCGCTAGGAGCCATTAAAGGCAGGTGGAGTCAAGTTGGCAATTTTTTAGATTTTGGATTGATTATTAAAAACTATTGCCATTATTCTACCTTGTAATGAAATATCAAGTCGTAGTTTTGTATCCTTTTCGCTTTTAAACGTGTTTTTTCAAAATGCCCGAACCCTCATTCTGACCATTTATTAGGACGCTAAACTTGTTCATTTCTCATTATTGTGTTATTTCCTGCAGTCCTGTCATTTCAACTTGTAATTACTTTTCAAAAGAATTGTCTGCGATTTTCAATCTTTCTTTTTTGTTGTTGTTGTTGTATTGTATAGCGCATTTCATTGCAGTTTAATAGCATGTCAAGAACTTTTTTTTTTTTAAATGGACCTCTGGTGCAATGCGACTCAGTATGTGGTGGAGCATCACAATTCGACGTCAGTCGTGGAGAAGTAAGTAAGTAGTAAGTAAGTAAGTAGTCTTCAATTTTAACGTCTTTCCACTTTAAGTGATGCCCAGACGATCCTAAAAAAACGGGAGTGGATAAGAGACTGAGAGAGAGAGAGAGAGGGGGGAGGAGAGAGAGAGAAGAGAGAGAGAGAGAGAGAGAGAGAGAGAGAGAGGAGAGAGAGAGAGAGAGAGAGAGAGAGAGAGAGAGAGAGAGAAGAGAAGACTAGAAGAAAGAGAGAGAGAGAGAAAGAGAGAGAGAGGGAGAGAGAGACAGACAGACAGACAGAGACACGGAGACAGAGAGCAGAAGAGTAGAGAATTTTAAGTGGAGTGAGTGGGGGAATCATGTTCTTGTCTTTAATGCAGGACGTGCAGTATTTCAACGCCAAGAAAGTGGTGATCGGCGGCCTTGGAATACGGTCCATGGCCAGCAATCAAGGCCCAAGATCAAGGACACCATCGACTACCTGCCTGCGGACAAAACCTGGGCTTCGGCCACGACAACCTCAACCTGAGCATCAATACCAGCACTGTGCACGTGCCCACCAACATCTATGACAAATGTGAGGGGGGGGGGTTGGGGGGGGGTGGTGGGGGGGGGTGGAGGGGGGGGTGGAGGGGGGGGGTGTGGGGGGGGGGTTGGTGGGGGGTTGGTGTGTGGTGGGGGGTGGTGGTGGTGTGTGTGGT
This sequence comes from Stramonita haemastoma, assembly GCA_030674155.1. Taxonomy (NCBI): domain Eukaryota; kingdom Metazoa; phylum Mollusca; class Gastropoda; order Neogastropoda; family Muricidae; genus Stramonita; species Stramonita haemastoma. The sequence goes on from CM060329.1 coordinate 7,202,864, forward strand.
GGGTGGGGTGGGGTTGGTGGGGGGGTTGGGGTTGGTGGGGGGGATGGGGGGGGTGGGGTGGGGTGGGGGGGTGGGAGGGTGGGGGTGTGTGGTGGTGTGTGTGTGTGTGGTGTGTGTGTGTGTGTGTGTGTGTGGTGTGTGTGTTGTGGTGGTGTGGTGTGGTGTGGTGTGTGTGGTGTGGTGTGGTGTGGTGTGTGTGGTGTGTGTGTGTGTGTGTGTGTGTTGTGTCTTGTGTGTGTGTGTCTTTGTGTGTGTGTGTTTGTGTGTGTGTGTGTGTGTGTGTGTGTGTTGTGTGTGTGTGTGTGTGTGTGTGTGTGTGTGTGTTGTGTGTTGTGTGTGCGAGACATGGCTGGGCTTCACAGAAATGACATCTTTTTTTCCCATGGGGTAGGTTTCTTCGTTTCGTGTGTGCACCTGCATAATTGTGTCGTCCATGAGTGTGCAGGTGAATGCTTGATTCAGGTCCTCATTTTGCTTATCACCTGTTGATAGGAAAGACTTTTCTTTGTTCGTGGTTTTACTGACTTCAGTGTGTGAGGACGGGATAGCTCAGTGGTCAGAGTACTCGCTTTCCCCAAGCTACGTTTAATTCTTTCATTCTTTTTTATTATTATTCTTTCACTCTTTTATATCGAGGATAATGGGATAAGCACTCGTGTGCTTTTTTTTTCATCCAGTCCTTTTGTGTATGCAGTTGTGAAAATCTTGTCATCTGTTCCAACCGGCACACAATGGCCTACTCTTACTAAAAGCGGAACAGGATTTAAAGTGTGCGCAAGCAGCATCGAGCGTGGTTGCCAAGTGGATGGGTGACCTTTTGCGCGCCTTAGCTTCATTACAGTCCCCCCTCCCTCCCCCCCCCCCCCCAACCCCCTGGTGTTAACCCAGCTGTAAATGGGTACCTTTCCTCTTTAGGGTCAGAGAAGGTAAAGTAGCAAGGAGAGGAGATGGGTGCCGCCTTTAATGTGCTGGCCCCTAGAGAAGCCGAGGTCTCTGGTGCCTCGCTCTCCTACGACCACATAGGTTATGGGACACCTTTATACCTTTTATCTCAATGGACTGTCACAAGCAATACCGTTTCAGAGCAATGACTATGTGAACACTATGGAAATCGTACCATACCACAAACATTTCCAATCTGATTTCAGCCATGAAGATCTTGAACGGAGTGCAGTGGACAGAAAATGTGACGGAGCAGTTCAAAAGCAACAGTGTGCGGTATCCCACACTACGATGGCAGTACTTCTGCAGCTCGGATGGCTTCTTAGGATCTTCCCAGGTACACTATCAGTCAGTTGACTCTGTGTCACTATGTGTATGTGTGTGGGGGTGGCTGGGTGGGTGGGGTGGGTGTGTATGGTGTGTATGGTGTGTGTTTGTGTGTGTATGTCTCAGACTCTCTGTGTGTCGTGTGTCTGTCTATGTGTCCATGTGTCTGTCTGTGTGTCTGTCCTGTCTGTCTCTGTCGTCTCTGTCTCTCTGTCTCTGTCTCTGTCTGTCTGTCTGTCTGTCTGTCTGTCTGTCTGTCTGTCTGTCTGTCTGTCTCTGTCTCTGTCTCTGTCTCTTCTCTCTCCTCTCTCTCCTCTCTCTCCTCTCTCTCTCTCTCTCTCTCTCTCTCTCTCTCTCTCTCTCTCTCACTTGGTGACTTCGGGCTTACACCCAAAAACCTTTTCAAAGCAGATAAATACTCTTTCAACAAGATTTTGATCAGGTACTAAACCCCAAATCTCAGATCCGTAAGTCAAGATGGGCTGAATTTGACAATCAAACAGTTTATAAAAGAGACTAAGTGAGTGTTCCCCAATGGACCAGAGCATTCTTATAATAGCTGATACACCTTTCTTTGCTCGGTCAGCAAGATCACACATGGTATACGAAAATGAAAGCCGGGTAGACAGATAAATTCCAAGATACTTATACGTATTGACAATTTTCAGTTTCATATCACCATAATGCCAGTTTTCACTAGAAGCAAGATAACCTCCATTACGAAAGACAACAACGTTCGATTTCTCTAAGTTTACTATTAAATTAAGTCTCTTTGATGTATCATACAATATATTCAACTGATTTTGGAGACCAATCACACTGTCAGAGAATAGCACAACATCATCAGCAAATAACAATATCAACAATTCAATGAAATCTGGTGACAATTGAATACCATGTTTCCCTTTTTCAATAATATCTTTGAAAAGTTCATTGATGAATAATGAAATCAAAACAGGTGAACATATTTCTCCTTGTTTTAAACCAGTAGGGCACATGAATACATCCATCAAGTCACTTCCAGAACGAACACAAGCTTTAACAGTTGAATACATACTTTTGAGAGCAGAAAAAAAATTACCATTTAAACCATTATTACTCAGAACGTTCCATAATTTTTCCCTACATACAGAGTCAAAAGCTTTACGAAAATCAATAAAAGCAACATAAAGTTTGCGATGACGAATTAACTGCTTCTGAGTGAGAGCAAAAAGAGTAAATATATGATCAGTTGTATTGTGTTTTTCCCTGAATCCTGCCTGCTCCTCCCCGATTAGCTCACTGTCACTGATCCACTTGGTGATGCGCTTGTTAAGTATAAAACTGTACAGTTTACTGCAAATGCTGAGTAGGGAAATACCTCTATAGTTATCTGTTACATTAGGATCACCTTTTTTTAGAAGTGGCTGAATAATTGCTAAGCTCCATTCATCGGCTTTGAAAAGGTTTTTGGGTGTAAGCCCAAAGTCACCAAGACATGTTGTATATGGAGAGACAGGCAGACATTCTTTACAGGTGAATACGTTTGTAAAATGCATTAAATTTTGGTTACGAATTGTTCATATGGATACTGATAGCTATCCACGAAAAGCTTACAATATGCTCTTATCTCTACAGGAACAAAATTATCTCACATGGGCTTGTGGTGTTAGAAATGTTTTGTATAAATTTGGGTTCGCACTAGTCTGGGAAGCACAAGGTGTGGGAGATATAACATCATTTGTATTTGAATTTAAGCGAAGACTGATAGACTGTTTCAAACAAGACTGGATTTCTGCCCTAGAGAATCATGATTTCTATAACGTGTATAATAGTTACAAACTATCATTGTCACAAAGTGTGTACTTAAGCTACATAAAATCCTATTTTGTAAGAAGGGACTTGGCACGATTTAGAATTGGAATGTCATCACTGAATTGCAGCTTTCTGCAATTTAACAATCGTAACAACGCACAGACTTTAACATGTCCCTTTTGTGATGACGAACTAGAAACAGAGGCACACTTTTTGCTTCAGTGCCGAAAGTACAATGATCTCAGAACAGAACTGATTCCAAGCAAATATTACAGACATCCATGTATGTTTAAATATTCATTATTAATGTCTAAGGAAAACAGAACAATTGTGATGAAAGTTGCCACTTTTGTCCACAAAGCACTTAAAATTAGAAAACAGAGCTTAATGTTGTAAGTACGGATTATTGGGTTTTGTTTAATGTTGTAAGTACAGAATATCGGGTTTTGTTAAATGTTGTGATTACAGAATATGTCATGATTTCTTTAACGCTGTGATTACACAATTACATGTTTTGTTTGATGTTCTAATTACGACATGTTATGTTCATCTGCTTGTAAAGGGCCAAGGACTATACATTAAATCATTCCGAATCCGAATCCGAATCGTCTGTCTCCCTCTCACCTCACTCCCCCCTCTCTCTCCCCCTCTCCTCCCCTCCCCCCCCTCTCTCTCCCCTCTCTCTCTCTCTCACCCTCTCTCTCTCTCCTCATCTCTCTCTCTCTCTCCCTCTCTCTCTCTCTCTCTCCTCTCTCTCTCTCTCTCTCTCTCTCTCTCTCTCTCTCTCTCTCTCTCTCTCTCTCTCCTCTCTCTCTCTCTCCTCTCTCTCTCTCTCTTTCCCCCTTCTTCTTCTTCTTCTTCTTCTTCCCTCTTCCTCTCCCCTGCTTCCATGGTCTTTCTATATTCTCTCACTCATTCTTTCATAACTCTCTACCTTTCACCAGGCCTAACTCTCCTTAGCAGAAGCCTGTGTGTACTGTGTTCTGTCCCAAGGAGGGTGATGATGAAGACCTGTGTTTGATGCATTGACTGTTCTATTTCAGGAATGCAATGGCCCAGAGACCCGGAGAAAGTGGATGTCTTTGACTGTCGGATGCAGAAGTGGTAATGATTTGTTTTCACCCATTTGGCTTTGCTCTTCAGCCATAGCGATTTGGTCTCAAAGCCAATAACTGATACTTGACGTAAAATGGGATACATTGAAAAACTTTTATCTGGTACATAGTTTGTTCGTGAAAAGTGTTGTAAGACGTAAATGTGATACATTGAAAAACTTTTGTCTGGTACATAGTTTGTTCGTGAAAAGTGTTGTCAGACGTAAAATGTGATACATTGAAAAACTTTTATCTGGTACATAGTTTGTTCGTGAAAAGTGTTGCCAGACGTAAAATGTGATACATTGAAAAACTTTTATCTGGTACATAGTTGTTCTTGAAAAGTGTTGTAAAATATTATAAGACAATAATAATAATAACAGATGAGGTTCTCCAGCGAGCCAATAGAGGACTATATAGGACTTGTAATTGCCCTTCAAGGATGATTAAAGTGTTTTTGGACTTTAACTTGACTTGACTTGACTTGACCCCTTAGACCCTTGTCTCCCTCAGGTACATCCAGGCAGCCAGCACCCCGAAGAACATCATCATCCTGCTGGACACGAGTGGCAGCATGACGGGCAAGAGGTTCACCATCGCCCAGAGCACCGTGTCCACCATCCTGGACACGCTCAGCGACGAGGACTACTTCAACATCATCAAGGTGGGCTTTAGGTTAGGTTTGGTTTTTAGGGGCTCAGAGGCATCAGGCATGGAGTCTTGTGGATGTCAGTTCTAGCCTGATAAAATGCGTAGGGTTTGTTGTTGTTTTTTAGGTTTAGTTTTAGGGGCTCAGAGGCATCAGGCATGGGAATCTGGTGGAACAGAACAGAACAGAACAGAACAGAACATCGTTTATTGCCATGGAAGCATACAAAGCTTATAGACACAAGTGAACAAATTGGTTAGAAAAAGTCACCGAAGATTCCAGCTTTAGAAAATGCGTAGGGTTTATTTTTTAGGTTGAGTTTCAGTTTTGAGGGGCTTGGATGCATCAGGCATGGGATCGTGCGGATGTCAGTTACAGCCTGGGAAAATGTATGGCTTTTTTTTTTTTAATCTCTATTGACGAGGTTCTCTCTGAAGATAAGAATGGACTTCTCAGCGATGAGAACTATTTCAACATCATCAAGGTGTGTAGGTTTGGTTTTAGGTTTTAGGGGCTCGGATGCATCAGGTATGGGATCTTGTGAATGTCGGTTCCAGCCTGGGAAAATGTATGGCTTTGTTGTTTTTTTTGCTCTCTATTGATGAGGTTCTCTTTGAAGATAAGAATGGACTCCTTAGCGACGAGGACTACTTCAATATCATCAAGGTAGGTTAGGTTTGGTCTTAGGGGCTTGGATGCATCAGGCATGGGGTCTTGTGGATGTCAGTTCCAGCTTGAGAAAATGCGTAAGGTTTTTTTTAGGCTTAGTTTTAGGGGCTCAGGGCATCAGGCATAGGATCTGGTGGATGTCAGTTCCAGCCTGGGAAAATACGTAGGATTTTTTTTTAGGTTTAGTTTTAGTTTTTAGGGGCTCAGAAGTATCAGGCATAGGATCTGGTGGATACCAGTTACAGCTTGGGAAAATGCGGAGCTGTTTTTGTTTTGTTGGGGGTATTTTTGCTCTCTAATCGATGAGGTTTCTCTTTGAAGATAAGAATGGGCCTGACTTTTATTTATTCATTTATTTTATTTATCTATTTATTGTTTTATATTAAGGATACTGGAATAAGCACTCGTGTACTTTTTTTACATCCAGTTCCCGTGTGTATGCAGTTTTTTGTAAATCTTGTCTTCTGTCACTTAGGGAGCTGAGGGTGGTCCACTGATTGTTTGTGCATCTGAATGTTATTTTGACCGAGTGTTTTTTTCTGCGTTTAGATTGTGATTTTGCTTCTACTCTCCTAACTACTGTCATATACTATATATGAAACTATGAAGAAAGTATAGCAGACCCATTCTCTCTGCCCTCTCAACAAAAAATCCAAGTATACAGGGCTGTGGTGGCCCCTACCCTGGTCAGAAACCTGTCCTATAGTGCAAGCAAATCGTAGGGACCAATGGTTTAGTACGCAAGACGTGCATAACAGAATCCAGCAAACCATTGGTCCCATAATTAAGACAAGTGGCGCTATTCCATCGAAAGAGGCTAGCCGAAAATGTGATCTTAAGAGCAGCAACGCCGCACTAGAGAAGCGTAAGAAGCCAAAAGAGCAACCAAAGGACTAACAAGCAACAGTGCCAGCTTCTTCTTCCTTGTGCCCAGGATGCAACAAAATGTGCTCCTCCTCATCCATCGGCCTCTTCAGCCACCAGAAGGCTTGTAAAAGAAGGAAACCGTCTCCTTTCTCCTCTTGATCCTCGCATGCCAGCAGGCAGTCATCAGATAATTCTCTATCTTTTATGTAGTTGTTTCCTTTTTTTTAATCCAGGGGGTCATCACAGCTGCCTCCCTGGAAAGACATTGTTTTCTGAGAAACATGTTTCCAACTCGTAGGAAACGGTGGCCGAGTTATCAAGACAACGGGGTTGTATCCTAGTGATCTTGAAGTCTGGAGTCACATGTTTGATTCTCGATTGTGCCAAGAGAAGAAAAGTTGGTGTTTGCTTTCACCATCTTTTAGCTCAGTTTATTCCGAAAGCCGTCATTTACCTTACTCCTATTTGTGCATAGATGCAAAGTAAGCATTCCTGTCAGAGAAGTCCATTCATTCCCATCATCCAACACTCTACGTAAACACAACTCGATTACCATCCCATGAAAGAAAATTCACAATAATCATAAACTTTCTAGTCTAGATTTTTTTCAAAAGTTTACTCCTTCTGATGTGATTCGTGAGCAGTTGTAAATAAAAGGTTAATAAAAAATATATATATATAAAAAGGTAAAGGTGTCCCATAACTTAGGCGGTCGTAGGGGAGCGAGGCATCAGAGACCTCAGCTTCTCATCTC
>CM060329.1:7214959-7217459 GCA_030674155.1 Stramonita haemastoma
TTATTGTAATCGTCACGATTAAAGTTAAAGTCTGTCCCGAGCCTAAGGCTCATCAGGCCGGTGCTTATCCCGGTTTCTGTGGCGTTAAGCGACTGAGAGTCATAGACTCCCCCCTGGATAGGACGCCAGTCTATCGCAGGGTTAACCCCCAACACAAGGTTGGTACCCCTTTTACACCTGGGTGGGGTGAGAAAATAGCCGTAAAATGCCTTTTCCAAGGGCACAACGCCATAGCCGAAAGCTGGGATCGAACCCGCAACCTTTAGATTACGAGTCCAACGCCCTAACCACTAGACTACAGCTGCGGCAATCGTCACGATTGCTATCCTTTTATTTCTGACGTGGGTAGGGTGCAGTATGAATAAGTATTTCTTGATATCTAGGGTTGTTTGTTTTGTTGTTGTTGTTGTTGTTTTTGTTTTTGTTTTTTCTCTTTTTTGGGGGGGGGTGTAGAGAGAGAGTGTGATGGATGTTAGCGGAATGTATGTGAGCCATCTCACTTTGATCATGTCCATTACACTCTGTTTAAACCGTATGGATTATTTGAATGTTGATGCTTTTGATGCAGAGGAACATAAATCTACGGTTGAAAAATTGCTTGGAATGAAAATGAAGTCCCTGTGTACCGTGATGATGATACAAAATTAGGGAAATTAAAGATATAAATTATGAGTTCTGCAATAAACCGGTCGGAATAATGTTGATATCGGTTTTGCAATATGTAATAATTATGTATGTGTGGGACTTTCCAGGCTGGATCTGTGACCTGAGCGTAGACAGGGGGGGGGGGGGGTTGTTGTTGTTTTTGTTACTAGTCGTTATCAACTTACTTTTTCTTTTCTGTTTGGGGAGGAGAGACACGCAATTATGGACTGTCATATTATGTATGAGTTGTTTGTTCACGTCACCCCCTTCATTGGGGGCCATGCCTTGGTTATCATGAACTAACCATTTGCATTCACTTTCTGTCTCCGTCTGTCTCTGTGTCTCTGTCTATGTCTGTCTGTCTGTCTGTTTGTTTGTCTCTGTCTGTCTGTCTGTCTGTCTGTCTGTCTGTCTGTCTGTCTGTCTGTCTGTCTGTCTGTCTCTCTCTCTCTCTCTCTCTCTCTCCTCTCTCTCTCTCTCTCTCTCTCTCTCTCTCTCTCTCTCTCTCTCTCTCTCCTCTCTCTCTGTTCTCTCTGTCTCTGTCTGTCTCTCTGTCTGTCTGTCTATCTCTCTCTCTCCCTCTCTCTCTGTCTGTCTGTCTCTCTCTCTCTCTGTCTCTCTCCATCTCTCTCTCTCTTTATCCCTCTCCCTCTCTCTCTCTCTCTCTCCCTCTCTCTCTCTCTCCTCCTCCCTCCCTCCTGTAACATCTCATTGGAAGTTGAAGGTGATGTTTCATTGTGTGTTATACAGGGCAGTTCACCCACATATCCACGAAAGCAGATGTTCAAGAAAATGTGCAGGTAAGACTTTATTTGGAGCAGAATGCAGAGTTAGTTAGGCGTGTGTGTGTGTGTGTGTGTGTGTGTGTGTGTGTGTGTGTGTGTGTGTGTGTGTGTGTGTGTGTGTGGTGTGTGTGTGTGTGTGTGTGTGTGGTGTGTGTGTGTGGTGAGAGAGAGAGAGAGAGAGAGAGAGAGAGAGAGAGTTTATTATTTTTTTTATTCTTTTATATCGAGGATAATAGAATAAGCACTCATGTGTTTTTTTCATCCAGTCCACGTGTGTATGCAGTTGTGTAAATGTCATCTGTTCCCACCGGCACACAATGGCCTACTCTTACGAAAAGCGGAACAGGATTTAACGTGTGCGCAAGATGTTCTGCGTGCGTTCGCTCACGGAGCCTCGGCTTACAGTCTCATCCGAAAGACTTTTGGGGAGAGTGGAGTCAGCACTGATGTTAACTCCAGGGGGAAAATCCCCTCGAGCAGGAGTCGAGCTCGGGTCGTCAAATTGCCAGCGCAATGTTCTGACCACTAGGCTATCCTGTCCCTCCGTTGTGTGTGTGTGTGTGTGTGTGTGTGTGTGTGTGTGTGTGTGTGTGTGTGTGTGTGTGTGTGTGTGTGTGTGTGTACGTACGTGTGTACGTGTGTGTGTGTGTGTGTGTGTGTGTGTACGTGTGTGAGTGTGTGTATGTGTGTGTGTGTGTGTGTGTGTGTGTGTGTGTGTGTGTGTGTGTGTGTGTGTGTGTGTGTGTGTGTTCTTTATCTTATTTCAATATCAGTCTCTATGTATGTGTGTGAATATCAATCAATTAATTGTGTCTTACTGCCGGCACCATCAGTGCATGTTTCGATACTAAACAGCTTTTTTCTTGTATCTTTATAATTTTACAGATGTATGTATATTTAATTTAATTTAATACATGGAATTTGTATAGCGCTATCTCTTGTAAAGACAAATCAAAGCGCTTGCATTTGACCTACAGAGCCACAGATCATGCTGCCACCAGGCGCAAAGATCCCCAACTCCAACTCCCCGATTTTTCCTCAGGGATGGTGTCTAAACACGACACCTGTGT
>CM060329.1:7227459-7282459 GCA_030674155.1 Stramonita haemastoma
CGTGTGTGTGTGTGTGTGCGGCGGTGTGTGTTATTGAAGTAAGTTGTGTGTACTTAAGACTTGCATGAATTCTTTGTATAGTATTCAGTATTCTCTGTGGGTTCCTTTTTTCCGATGTTCGGTTGATTTTCCTATTCTATTGATTGTTATGATATATGTATGTTTACCAGGACAGGATGGAAGACTGGGCTTGGCTTTAAATCTTCATCCTTGTGTATTAAAGACTCTCTCTGTCTATGTCTCTTCTCTCTGTCTCTCTCTCTCTCTCTCTCTCTCTCTCTCTCTCTCTCTCTCTCTCTCTCTCTCTCCTCTCTCCTCTCTCTCTCTCTCTCCTCTCTCTCCCTCTCCTCTCTCCTCCCCTCTCTCTCTCTCTCCCTTCCCTCTCCCTCTCTTCTCTCTCCTCTCTTCTCCTCTCCTCCTCTCTCTCTCTCCTCTCTCTCTCTCTCTCTCTCTCTTCTCTCTCTCTCTATCTCTCTTCTTCTCTCTCTCCTCTATCTCTCTTTCTATCTTCTCTTCTTCTCTCTCTCTTCTTCTCTCTCTCTTCTCTCTTCTCTCTTCTCTCTTCTCTCTCTCTCTCTCTCTCTCTCTCTCTCTCTCTTCTCTCCTCCTCCTCCTCTCTCTCTCCCTCCCTCCCTCCTCCTCTCTCTCTCTCTGTCTTTCTGTCTCCCTGGGGACTGGATGTAAAAAAAAAAAAAAAAAGCACATGTGTGCTTATTCATTATCCTCGCAATAAAAGATTTTGATTTGATTTGATTTGATCTCTCTCTCTCTCTCTCTGTCTGTTTTCTGCTGTCTGTCTGTCTGTCTTCTCTCTCCTCTCTCCTCTCTCTCTCTCTCTCCTCTCTTCTCTCTCTCTCTCTCTCTCTCTCTCTCTTCTCTCTCTCTCTCTCTCTCTCTCTCTCTCTCTCTCTCTCTCTCTCTCTCTCTCCTCTCTCTCTCTCTCTCTCTCTCTCTCTCTCTCTCTCCCTCTCCTCTCTCTCTCTCTCTCTCTCTCTCTCTCTCTCTCTCTCCTTTCCCCCCTCTTTTTAACGGCCACCACACACCCTAAATTTTTGTGGCAGTTCAAATCGGGCAAGAATCTGGAACTACGGCCCAAGTACAACAGTGTGGATCTTTCCGAAGTGGAAATTCCTTACAATCACGGTGAATCCGGGGAACACCCTGTAAGTAAATGGATTAGAAAAAAAAAATCCCGAAGGGGTAGAAGGGTGTGTTTGCACGCAGCCTGCATATGTGTGCGCGTGAGCGAGCTCGCGCGTGAGTGTGTGGTGTTTGTGTGTTGTGTTGTGTTTGTGTTGTGTTGTGTGGGTGTGTGTGAGGAGATGTGTGTGTGAGTGTGTGTGTGTGTGGTGTGTGGGCGCGTGAGTGTTGTGTGTGTGGTGTGTTGTGTTGTGTTGTGTGGTGTGTGTGTGAGAGAGTAGTGAGGGTGTGTGTGTAGTGTGTGATGTGTGTGTGTGTGTTGTGTGTACGCATGCGGTAAGCATGAATGTCATCAGCATTTGTAAATGTGTAAGTAATGTTAATGTTGAAAATGTTTTTATTCACTGCTAAACAAATTTCTTTGAAAAAAGAGAGAGAGAGTGTGTGTGTGTGTATAACAAATGTTACCTCTTTTCATGTTGCGCGTTCAAATTATGTCTTTTTCTAATTAGTTGTAGAAACATGTTATAATCGCTGCAAAAAAAAATTCCTTTGATTGAGGGGGAAAAATTGAATTGAAGATAACAATTCTCTCCCACGCCGATGTTTAAGTCGGTCATGTGCTGGACGTGACTTGTCAAGCACTTAACAACGGCATAACGCATTAAATTTCTCGTTCATATGATGGTATGCATGCGTACGGGCATTGCACATGCTATGTTGTACATGCAGTAACGAGAAGACAAAAAAAGAAAGAACAGGAATGGCTACTCACACCTGGAAAAGTGCACATCTACCAGAATAAAATATGATGACCATGGGGGTCGAAACTGATAAAATTTTGTTTACGATCCCGTGTTTCAAGTTATTGCCATATAATTGAAAGGGCATCACCTGTAAAGTATAAAAAAAATAAAGAATTATTCAGTTTTCTGCACTGTTGCCATGGAAACAATCCAATATGGCCGCCAAAACTAAATGTTTCAAACTCCTAAACCTTTTTTTTTTTATCTATAACAAGTTGAAGTAACCTGTTTCTACAGACATTTTTTTTACAACCTGAATTGTTTAAATTCACACAGGGAGACCTTCATAAATGTATTTAGCAGTTTTTTTATTCTTAAAAAAAAATGATTTGTGGCACTTTTGGACCCGTGTCTACCCTTAATAGGCTTGGCTATTTGACTCTCGTGTAAATACCTGCAAAAAAAAAAAATGGACGAGAGAGAGTCAGAGAGACCGTTGATATTTGTCATTTGGACACCACAAGACTTACAAAATGATCTTTTTGTTCTGTTGATTGATGATGTGTTTCTACCGGGTTTTATTTGTGTTGTGTGTGTGTGTGTGTGGTGTGTGTTTTTTTTTATGTATGCAGCTGCGGAAATATTTACTGACATCGCTGGAAGGGGGTCTGAATACAACGCAGACTGTGCTGACCCACTTTGATGGCATGGTGTGTTCTGTATTTGACTGATTTCACTAACGTCTGTTCACTTCAAGTCATATTAGACACACAGACACAGACACGGACACAACACACACGCACACGCACACACACACACACACGCACACACAGCACACGTACACACACACATGCTCATGGAAAAAGCAGACGATGCTTATTCAATACTACGAATAAATTGATTATTGACACACACACCACACACACACACACACACACATCACACACACACACACACACGACACACACACATGGCTTGATGGAAAAAAGCAAAATCGATGCTTATTCAATGTACCATCTGGAAATAAAGATTTGATTTGATTTGACACGCACACCACACACACACACACACACACACACACACACACACACACACACACATACACTCGCGCACGCACGCACAAGAAAGAAGAAGATTGATAAAATTGTGTCACATTCAGAGAACGTGTGTGTGTGTGTGTTTAATTCTTTTATATCGAGAATAATGGGATAAGCACTCGTGTGCTTTTTTTTCATCCAGTCCCCGTGTGTTTCCGGGTTTCCGGTTGTGTAAATATTGTCATCTGTTCCCACCGGCACACAATGGCCCACTCTTTCGAAAAGCGGAACAGGATTTAACGTGTGCGCAAGATGTTCTGCGTGCGTTCGCACACGGGGCCTCAGTTTACAGTCTCATCCGAAAGACTTTTAGGGAGAGTGGAGTCAGCACTGATGTTAACTCCAGGAGAAAAATCCCCTCCAATGGGAATCGAACTCGGGTCGTCAAATTGCCAGCGCAATATTCTGACCACGAGGCTATCCCGTCCCTTGTGTGTGTGTGCGTGCATGCGTAAGAGAAACGTGTGTATGTGTGTGAATGGAGGGAGGGGGGTACGCACGTATGCTTGTGTACTAGCAGAAACATGTGTCAATGTGTGTGTGTGTGTGTGTGTGCGTGCGTGCGTAACTGAAAACTGTGTGTGCGAAACTGAAACAGGTGTGTGGGGGCGTAACTGAAACGGGTGTGTGGGCGTAACCGAACCGAAACATGTGAATGTGTGTGTAACTGAAACAGGTGTGTGTGAGCGTTACTGAAACGGTGTATGTGGGCGTAACTGAAACAGGTGTGGGCGTAACTGAAACGGGTGTGGTGTGGGCGTAACCGAACCGAAACATGAATGTGTGTGTAACTGAAACAGGTGTGTGTGAGCGTTACTGAAACGGTGTATGTGGGCGTAACTGAAACAGGTGTGGGCGTAACCGAAACGGGTGTGTGTGGGCGTAACCGAACCGAAACATGTGAATGTGCGTGTAACTGAAACAGGTGTGTGTGGGCGTAACTGAAACAGGTGTGTGTGGGCGTAACTGAAACAGGTGTGGGCGTTACTGAAACAGGTCTGTGTGGGCGTTACAGAAACAGGTGTATGTGATGAACTGAAACCCTTTTTTTTCAGAAACGAGTGAAGCTTCAGAAGAACAGTTACCAGTTTATTGCAGTGGCTAACACCTTCAGGTTGGTATAACAACCCACAACAAGAAAAAGCACACAATTTAAACATTTCCCTTATTGTGCCTACGCACGCACGCACACACACACACACACACACACACACCACACACACAGATATATATATACATGCGTGCGCGCACACACACACACACACACACACACACACACACACACTCACTCACTCACTCACTCACTCACTCACACACAACACAACACACACACACACACACACACACACACACACACACACCACACACACACACACACACACAAGAACATGAGAATCGGTGATGCTTATGCCGAATATGAATCATACGATACCCTTTGGCTATTGCATAATAAACTATGTGTGAATGCTCTTTCTGTTATCTTTTTACTGTTTTAAAACGTCCACATATTGTGCAATTCCCTTCCCTCTGTTTCTCTCTCTCTCTCTCTCTCTCTCTCTCTCTCTCTCTCTCTCTCTCTCTCTCTCTCTCTCTCTCTCTCTCTCCTCTCCTCTCTCCTCTCTCACACACACACACACCACACCACACCACACCACACACACATCACACACACAGACACACAACACACACACACTCTCTCTCACACACACACACGCACTCACACTCTCTCACACACACACGCATGCACACACACACACACATCGCACACTCACACACATACACACACTCACTACATACACACACACGCACGCACACAGACACAGACACACACACACTCACACTCCCACACTCACTTTGACAATAAAGTTAACATAACCAGTCTTTTTTGCAGATTGGTGTTCGTGGTGCCAGACAAGTACGGGAACAGGATCGTCAAGCTGAAGGAGAACGCCCTGAGAAACCTGACCAAAGGTGAAACTCTCAACATACTTTAGTCTTCGCTTAACAGTTCTGTCAGAAAATGTCGTTGTGTGCAATGCCTTCATGCATTTGCCGCATGTATGTGTGTGTGTGTGGGGGGGGGGGGGGGGGGGGGGGGGGGTTAGTTTGTGCCTGTTTTGGTTTTATTCTGTATCTATTCTCAGGAGCCTAGTATTGTGCCGTTTGTTGTTGCTAATTGCTGATCAGCAGATCTGTCTTTATTTTTTGGTTGTTATTGTTGTTGTTGCTGCTGTTGGCGGTGGTGTTTTATATGTTCCAGGAGCTTAGAATTTATCAAGCCATTACAACTTCCTGGAGGCATGTGAGACACTGACACACACATACATACACACACACATACATACATACACACACACACGCGCGCGCGCGCGCACATACAGACAGAGAAGAATTCAAGCCTTGTAAGTGAGGTACTTGGCAAAAGACTTGACATAATACTTGTACACTAATCTTAGTTATCACTAATGAACAATTAGACCCAAACCGTCAGATATTTGTATAATTATTAGTTCACACCCAGATCTGAATGGACAAGTAGGCCACAACCTCCAGACATTAGTGTATTATCATTATTATTAGTTTACACCAAGATCTGTTGTCTTCAGTCTAGAACAGAAAGCTTAACGCGACTGAGAGTCATAGACTCCCCCTGGATAGGACGCCAGTCTATCGCAGGGTTAACCCCCAACACAAGGTTGGTACCCCTTTTACACCTGGGTGGGGTGAGAAAATAGCCGTGAAGTGCCTTTTCCAAGGGCACAACGCCATAGCCGAAAGCTGGGATCGAACCCGCAACCTTTAGATTACGAGTCCATTGCCCTAACCACTAAACTACAGCTACGTTGAGAAAAGGTCCTCAGAAAGGGACGCCTTATATGTGACTCAAACCCACGTCATCAGATGGCAAGCTCAAGGCTCTGCCCTTATAGGCTTCTCCATCCCCCGGAAGAATAATCAATAGATTAATGAATTGATCCCTTGACTGACTGAGTGATTGATGTAATGGATGGAATAATCAGACTGATTGATTGTGGGTGGGTAAAAGCTGCATTTTCTGTATGTTGCATATCACTTCGTGTCTCTTTTTGGTTGGTTTGTTTTGCAGGCCTGGAATATATCAAAACACCGTCCGTGTCTCAGTTTCACTTTGCTCCTTGGTAAGTAAGATCTCTGTCTTTCTCTATCTTTCTCTCTGTCTGTCTGTCTCTCTCTCTCTCTCTCTCTCTCTCTCTCTCTCTCTCTCTCTCTCTCTCTCTCTCTCTCTCTCTCTCTCTCTCTCTCTCTCTCCCTCCCTCTCTCTCTCTCCCTCCCTCCCCTCTCTCTCTCTCTCTCTCTCTCTCTCTCTCCCCTCCCTCCCTCCCTCTCCCTCCCACCCCACTCTCAATCTTTTTTTCGTGAATACATGTCTTGTCATTCATTTGTCTCATCAGTGGGCTTTTAGCGCACAGTGTTAGCACTTAAAGACAACCCCTCACCATCCCCGTCCTTCTCCAGTTGCTCTGGTCTTAGCTGGCTCTGCTGACTTCATGGATCTTTATGTCACTGGATTTGGTGATGTAAAGGTAAAGGTGTCCCATAACCTATGTGGTCATAGGGGAGTGAGGCATCAGAGACCTCGGCTTCTCTAGGGGCCAGCATATTGAGGGCAGCGCCCATCTCCTCTCCCTCTCACTGCTTTACCTTCC
The DNA here is from genome assembly GCA_030674155.1 of Stramonita haemastoma. Taxonomy (NCBI): domain Eukaryota; kingdom Metazoa; phylum Mollusca; class Gastropoda; order Neogastropoda; family Muricidae; genus Stramonita; species Stramonita haemastoma. Next base: position 7,234,129 of record CM060329.1, read on the forward strand.
CTGACCCTAAAGAGGGCAGGTACCCATTTACAGCTGGGTGAACTGGGGATACCGTAGTGAAGCCAAGGCGCGCAAACGGTCACCCATCCCATTGGTAACCACGCTCGACGCTGCCTAACATTGGCTGGAGGAAAGCGAGTGCTCTGACCACTGAGCAATTCCGCCCCTGGGGATTTATTTATTGATACCATCCATGCTTCATGTATTTTAAAAAAAATATGCTCTGAAATGGAAATATGTCGGTTGAGGCCAGTAGACAGAGCTACAAAAAGCACAGGAGAATACCAGGCTTTACGCATCCCACCCAGTATGACAAGATTGACAAAACTGCATACACACGAGGACTGGATGTAAAATTTTTAAAAAAAGCACACGAGTGGTTATTCCATTATCCTCGATATAAAATAAATGTTCAGTAAAATAAATGAATAAATAAAGTATGGGAATTCAGAAAAGAGGAAGGATAAGATTATTATCTGTAGCCATTGCACTACAGGGTTTGGGGGTTTATAACGCGGTCTTGAATTATGCCACTGTTTTGCTAGATGTTATTTGTCCTTGTTTATAGTCTTTTGTTGCATATCTATTTCCATAATATGTAATCATTGAGTGTGTACGTGTGTGTGTGCGTGCGTGCGTGTGTGTACGTGTGTGTGCGTATGTGTGTGTGCGTGCGCGTGTGTGTGTGTGCGTGTGTGTGTGTGTGTGTGATTTCCGTAATACGTAATCATTGAGTGTGTTGTGGGGGGGGGGGGGGGGTGTGCTTGCATGCGTGTGTGCGTCTGTGTGTGTGTTTGTTGTTTGTGTGTGTGTGTGTGTATGTGTTTTTTGCAGGATATTTTGTCAGGACAAAGAGGGCCGTCTAGTTCAGATGACAGACCAGGTTTTATTTCACTTTATTATCCTGGGCAAAAACTCTCCCTACCATTGTAAGTTCCTCATCTCTGTCTGTCTGTCTGTCTGTCTGTCTGTCTGTCTCTCTCTCTCTCTCTCTCTCTCTCTCTCTCTCTCTCTCTCTCTCTCTCTCTCTCTCTCTCTCTCTCTCTCTCTCTCTCTCTCTCTCTCTCTCTCTCTCTCCCCCTCCCTCCCTCCCTCCCTCTCTCTCTTCGCCACTTTCACTTGTAGTGTGGCTCAAGGCCGAAGTACAATTGAAATGTTCAGTCTTCAGTGTTTTCTGTTTTTATGTCTGTAAAAGAATAAAATGTTAAAAAAATTCTCTGTCTCTGTCTCTCTCTGTCTCTACTGTCTGTCTGTCTGTCTGTCTCTCTCCTCTCTCTCTCTCTCTCTCTCTCTCTCTCCTCTCTTCTCTCTCTCTCTCTCTCTCTCTCTCTCTCTCTCTCTCACACACACACACACACACACACACACACACACACACACACACACACACACACACACACACACACACACACACACATATGCCTCCAACATAACGATCTTATAACTGAAATATATATTACAAAGAAACATCCTGGGAGTATAGTTAGTGATCATGTGCCATGAAGCTAAGTTACCGTTCATTAACAGTTGAAGATAGCAGTGCCATCTTTGTTATGAACTAATGACAACGGCGTCCTGCAGTGTTGATAAATACATTGAAACGGCATTGCCGAAGTTGACAGAGATGTGTAATGTTGACAGGGAAAGAAATAGATAAGAGAGAGAGAGTGTGTGTGTCCGTGTGTGTGCGTGCGTGTGGGGTGTGTGTGCGTACGTGTGTGTGTGTGGGCGCGCGGCGCGAGTGTGTGTGCGTGCGTGCGTGTGCATGTGTGCGTGCGTGTGTGTGTGAAGACTTTTTTCTGTATGTAAGATGTATGCACATAAATATGACACGAGCAGAGAAGGAAGGGTGTTAGCGTTTTGTGAAATGAAATAAACTGAACTGAAAATGCAATCAGCCTGCCCATCCCAGCCTAGGCTGTATACATACCCATGACAATTACAATAACAATGACAATGGTTTATTTGCGATAAGGTTTACGCCCATTCACAAGGGGACAGAGGGACGGGGACTGGGCACAACACACATAAATTGAAAAAATGACAGCCCAAATAAACAACTATTTATCTATCTATCCATCCCTAGTCTGGTGACGGTGGGGGGGGGGGCACCCCTGAAGACTTGGCACCCCTGAAGACTTGACAACCAGTTCCCTCCATTCCTCTCGCTGTTCTGCCTTTCTCAGGGTTTTGTTGAGTTCTAGGCCTGTCCATTCGCTGATGTTATCCTCCCATATCTTCCTTGGTCTGCCTCTTTTTCTTCCTACTTGGACAGTGCCTTGCACTATTTTTTGGCAGGTCCTTTCGAAATGAGCAACATGGCATGGAAATGAACAACATGGCGTGGAAATGAACAATATGGCGTGGAAATAAACAATATGGCGTGGAAATGAACAACATGGCGTGGAAATGAACAACATGGCGTGGAAATGAACAACATGGCGTGGAAATGAACAACATGGCGTGGAAATGAACAACATGGCGTGGAAATGAACAACATGGCGTGGAAATGAACAATATAGCGTGGAAATGAACAATATAGCGTGGAAACCCACAACATGGGTTCGCAATAATTACGAAGCATGAATAATAGTTATGCCTGTGAAACCAGGATGAGACTATAAACCGAGGTCCCGTGTGCGAACGTACGCAGAACATCTTGCACACACGTTAAAACCCCGTTCCGGCTTTCGGAAGAGCAGGCCATCGCGTGCCGGTAGGAGCGGATGGCAAAATTAAAAAAAAATAAATAAATAAAAACATGCACGCAGGTGTCGTGTTTAGACACCATCCTTGAGGAAAACTCGGGGAGTTGGAGTCCCAGGGCAGCTGGGGGCTGTATATGGCAACGCTCTGGTGGCTCCTGCGACGGTACTGGAACCATTCGTATCGGTCGTTGCCTTTCCAATGGATCACTCCAGTGGCGTGGAGAGGGGGGGGGGGGTCTGCTGCATGGGTAACAGCTTGCCCTCCATACTTACTTACCCAGGCTTTGAGCTCTAAAGACTACTACTACTACGAAACCAGCTATCATTCATTCAATTGCTTGTTAACATACATAGTGAGTGAGGTGTGTGTGATGGTGTAGGTGACAAGGAACAGCTGAAGCATCTGTTGCTGGATTTCCGCTACACCATGGGGTATGACGCCCTGTGGAATGGAACACGCTTTGACGCCACCACACGAAACTTCTCTTTTGATCCTATCAGGTTTGGGAATTTTGTTTATTCTTTGGTGGGAGGGGAGGTAGTGGGGTGGGGGGTGCGCTTCACGTCTCTGTGGGGGGGGTGTGCACGTGTGGGGGGGGAGTGTTTGTGGGTGTGGGAGGTGCGCGTGCGTGCGTTTATACATAATAATATATGTGAGTATGTAGATAGATACATGGAATAGATGGGATGGATGGATAGATGGATGGATGGATGGATTACAATTGATACAATAGTGGTCTTGATACAAGCAGATAGAGAGAGAGAGATTGATTGATTGATTGATTGATTGGTATTGATAAAATTGTGGTCTTGATACCAGCCCAACTTGTGAAACTACAAGGAAAGGAGAACTGTCTGAAACTATGCAGAGAGAAGAAAATGATCCCTCATGGACTGCAGGTCTAATTAATTCGTGCTTTAGTACAAAAGATTTATAGCATAATGGAGCTTTTGAGCCAGACAAGTTTCAGGTTTATCTTTCATAGTTCAGGTTTATCAGGTTTATCTTTCATAGTTCAGGTTTATCTTTCTTGTTCAGGTTTATCTTTCATAGCTCAGGTTTATCTCTCATAGTTCAGGTTTATCTTCCATAGTTCAGGTTTATCTTTCATTGTTCAGGTTTATCTTTCTTGTTCAGGTTTATCTTTCATAAAAAGTTCAAGTTTTTCTTTCAAAGTTCAGGTTTATCGGCAAAAATGAATCTATGAGCCGTGACCTAACTTTTTGCTGGTGTCTTTGTTGTTGCAGACGGGAGTGTCATTCTGCTGGAGGGAGCTCAGCCCATGACTGTATGCAGAAACTGTATTTCAAGTGAGTGTTGAGTAAAAAATAAAAAATAATAAAATAATAAAATAAAATTAAAAAATTCACGTTGAGATACCAGAGGCCTATCAGCATAACCCTCTTGCTTTCAGACTCTCTGAACACAAACTGCCCCTAGATTTCGCATTCCATCACGAAATCAGGTCAGGCACACATGCTCGCTCGCTTTTTTCCTCCTTTCTAAGTACTTACCCACAGCTATAATTACTTCCAGACTCTCACCACAGGCTCTGTGCCTCTGGCCTGATGGAGCTTCAGCATGTGGTAGTGATCAGTGAATGTCACTGCCTGATGGAAAACTACTGTGTAAATCCCGGATCGGGATTCAGGGGAGGGAATAATTTAATCCTGGCAAATCCCGGGTTGGGACTAAGAGGGATAAATAGCATCCCGCCTCTGGAATTTATGTGCTGGGAATTCCCTCCCTTTTTCTATCCTTCTCTTTGTTTCTGCCCTGTTCTTTTTCTACTGGTCACCTCCTTCTCTCTATTTCCATCCCTCTTGGTCCATTTTCCTGCCTTTTTTCCAGAGAGACTCAAAAAGATTTTCTCTCCTATGCCGAAGTCAGATGTGCTCGGCCTGGCCTGACTTGTCAGCTGCTTAACGTCAGCACAACGCATTTTTTGCTCATTTGACAGATAGCAATAACTTGCTGTTTGAGTGTTCAACAAAGAAGGGGAAAAGTTTGTTTTTTTAATTCGAACATGGTAGAGAACTGATAGAAAACAACGAGAAAAGAATAGTCGCAGAACAAAAACACGATATGAAAACAACGATTGCAAAAGAGAAACAACACAGCTACTGATGTAACATTCTTGAAGAAGAAGAAGAAGAAGAAGAGTAGTAGGCACTCATCAGTCTCGGAAGACTATGGAGTTGCGCTCTAGTCTTTAGAGCGCAAAGCCTGGGCACGTATGCATGGAGGGCAAGCTGTTACCCATGCAGCAAACCCCCCCTCTCCACGGCACTGGGATGATCCATTGGAAGGGCATTGACCGATACGAATGGTTCCAGTACCGTCGCAGGAGCCACCAGAACGTTGCCATATACCTACAGCCCCGAGCCGCTCTGGGACTCCAACTCCCCGATTTTTCCTCAGGGATGGTGTCTAAACACGACACCTGTGTGCATGCTGGTTTGTTATAATTTTGTCATCCGCTCCTACCGGCACACGATGGCCTACTCTTCCGAAAGGTGGAACGGGGTTTTAACGTGTGCGCAAGATGTTCTGCGTGCATTCGCACACGGGGCCTCGGTTTCGAGTCTCATCCGAATGACTTTGACATTCAGAAGAAGAACAACAAGAACAAGAACAAGAAGAATCAATAACTGAGATCGCAATAACTTCTTGTACCTAAATGTTACACCCCAAATGGTCTACAAGACCACGAGATAGGTGAAGTGAAGGTGAAGACTTAAAATTAATCTGTCATGGAATTCTTAGCCATCTAAACTAGACCCAGGTAAGAAAGGTGGCAGGATGGTCAAGACGTTCGTCTGACAACAAGTAAGCCGTGAGGTTCTGGGTTCGATTCCCAGCCTCGCGCTCGCCCTTTCTTCCCAATTTGACGAAAAAATCGAACTGAATGTCAACGACCTTCGGAGGAGACTACAAACCGAGGTCCCTTATGTGGACGCATTCAGAGCATCTTGCGCACACGTTAAAAACATATCCCGCTTTTCGGAAGAGTAGGTCGTTGTGTGCTCGTAGGAACGGATACAAACATAAAAATAATAAACCCCTGCACGCACACAAGGTGTCGTGTGTAGTCATCATCCCCGAAGTCGGAGTGCAGCTATCTAAATGGTGTAAGGGGGGGGGGAGGGGGGAGTGTTATGGTCGCATACGCAAAATTCTCACCATTGGTGAATCTCCAAGCTCTAGCCGAGAAATTAAAAGTAATCTGTGTAGCGTCAGTCACGGTTTACAAAAGAATGATAGAAATGTTTAATGTATAAAATTTATTTTCAAACTGAGAATGACAAAAATTGGTACCAAACAAAAATGTATAAATGAAAAGTGGGGAGGGAGGTGAGCGAAACTTCTTTGAAATATAGTGTGATCACATGGTAAATATTGCTGTGATTATTAATTGTATTTTCCTTCCTTTTTGCACTGCAGGTACGGTATAGACTTGGTGTGGATCGGTACAGCCTCTGGATTTACACGTTACCTTCCCCTGCGTTTGGTCGCTTTTGACGAGTGAGTTCCCTTGACCATTATTTATTTATTTATTTATTTTTAATTGTTTGTTTATTTATTCATTTATTTATTCGTTTAATTTTTTATCTGTCTATTTATTCTTTTATATCGAGGATAATGGAATAAGCACTCATGTGCTTTTTTACATCCAGTCCTCGTGTGTATGCAGTTTTGTAAATTTTGTCATCATACTTATTTGAGTTTTATTTTGTTTTCAATTCATCTACCATTATTTTGCATGTGTGAGTGAGTGAGTGAGTGAGTGTGAATGTATGTGTCTGTGGGGGGGGGGGGGTGGATGTGTGCTTGCGTGCATGCGTGCGTGAGTAAGTGAGTGTGTGTGTGTATGGGGTGGAGGTGGGTGTGGGTGTGTTTATCTATTCTTCTATTTTGAGGATGATGGAACAAGCATTGATATGGGGGGTTTTAACATCCAGTTTCCATGTGTATGCGGTTTTTTTTTAAATTTTGTTATCCTTTCCCATCGGTATGCAATGGCCTACTCTTCCAAAAAGAACGGGATTCAATGTATGTGCAAGATGTTCTAAGTGCGTTCCCACACGGGGCCTCGGTTTATAGTCTCATCCCGAAGGACTTTTTGGGGAGAGTGGAGTTGGTACTGACGTTAACTCTAGGGGGGGGGAAATCCCCTTGATAGTGTGTGTGTGAGTGTGAGTGTGTGTGAGTGTGAGTGAGAGAGAGTGTGTGTGTGAGTGTGTGTGTGTGTGTGTGTGTGTGTGTGTGTGTGTGTGTGTGTGTGTGAGTGAGAGAGAGTGTGTGTGTACGTGCGTGCGTGCGTGTGTATGTGTGTGCATGCGTGCGTGCCTGCGTGCGTGTGTGTGCGTACGTGCGTGCCTGCGTGTTTGCGTATGTCTTTCATTCGCCCTGTAGAGAGGTGAACTGCTATGTTTCAGTCGTTACACGGCGACGATCCACAGCCTGTATTACCGTCAGGCAGTGTTCGGCTGGGATGAGGGTCTGCCCTATGTCTTCTACATGGACGGCCACAGGAGTAAGTGCACAGTGGTATAACTTTTGTGGGTAAATAAGTAAGTGAATGAAGTTAATATCACTGTAGTTGGGATTCCCTCTTTAAACTGAGAACTCACAGGATGATTTCAGATCTCAAGTCACCATCAGATAACTTCAGATTATAAGTCACAATCATTTGACGTTCAGATCTCAAATCACCATCAGAAAACTTCAGATTACATATCACAATCATTTGACTTCAGATCTCAGATCACCATCAGAAAACTTCAGATTACATATCACAATCATTTGACTTCAGATCTCAGATCACTATCAGATAACTTCAGATTACATGTCACAATCATTTGACTTCAGATCACAAATCGTTATCAGATGACGTTCAGATCACAAATCGCTATCAGATGACGTTCAGATCACAAATCACCATCTTATAACGTCAGATCACAAATGACGTTCAGATCACAAATCACCACCAGATGACGTTCAGATCACAAATCACCATCAGATGACGTCAGATCACAAATCACCATCAGATGACGTCAGATCACACAGGTCACCACCAGATGACTTTCAGATCACACAAATTACCATCAGATGACGTGCAGACCACAAGTGAAGGAACTCTATAACCACCCCCACTCATTCCTACCCCATCCCCCTTCCTCTTTTTCATGTCATCGGTGATTGTTCCTTTTGAATTTTGCAGGCAACCTTCAGATTGTGATGGCTACAGCAGAGGTGATCGGGCGCAAGAACGCCAAGGCCCCGGTAGCGGTGACGGCATTCCGCATGCTACACTCCAGCTTTGAGGATATCTTTAACCAAGTCACCGGCGACTGTCCCGGGAAACACAAGTGTTCCTATACCTGCAAGGACAAGGATGTGAGTTCTCTTCTGGCTGTGTGACACGAGTTTGATAAATGTGCAGGTGTTTGGGGGGGTGGGGTATTTTAAAGGAGGAGGGAAGAGCTGTGGACCGAATTTCCCATGAAGATACAGGAGTGTGATTTTTTTTAAGTTAGCTTGAAGATAAAGGAGTGTGGTTTGTCTAACATGAAGATAATGGAATATGATTTGTTTAACTTAGCATAAAGATTAAGCAGTGTGATTTGTTTTAACTTAGCATAAAGATTAAGCAGTGTGATTTGTTTTAACTTAGCATAAAGATTAAGCAGTGTGATTTGTTTTAACTTAGCATAAAGATTAAGCAGTGTGATTTGTTTTAACTTAGCATCAAGATAAGGTGTGCTTTGTTTGATATGAAGTTAAGGGAGTATTGAGTAGTTGTAGCATAAAGATAAAGGAGGTGTGATTTGTTTTAAGTTAGCATGAAGATAAGGGAGTGTGATTTGTTTAACATGAAGATAAGGGAGTGTTTTGTTTGATATAAAGATAAGGGAGTATGATTTGTTTTAAATTAAGTTAGCATGAGGATAATGGAGTGTGATTTAAGTTTGCATAAAGATAGGGGAGTGTGACTTGTTTATGTTAGCATGAAAATAATGGAGTGTGATTTGTTTAACATGAAGATAAGGGAGTGTGATTTGTTTAACATGAAGATAAAGGAGTGTGATTTGTTTAACATGAAGATAAAGGAGTGTGATTTGTTTAACATGAAGATAAGGGAGTGTGATTTGTTTAACATGAAGATAAAGGGAGTGTGATTTGTTTAACATGAAGATAAGGGAGTGTGATTTGTTTAACATGAAGATAAAGGATGTGATTTGTTTAACCATGAAGATAAAGGAGTGTGATTTGTTTAACATGAAGATAAGGGAGTGTGATTTGTTTAAGTTATGAAGATAAAGCTGTGGGATTTAAATTTAACACACTCATATTTAAGGGATAATGGGGCACGTGACGCCCAAACCTGAGGATATATTTGAAAGGACCTACAAAATCTTCCCGAAAAATCCGGTAGATTTTGTTTGTGGCGTAATTTACAAAAGAAAACATTTTTGTTTCTTTGTGCTAAGAATGTGTAGGATGATGAAGGTGGTCCACGAGAATAACTCTGTGTGTGTGTGTGTGCGCGCGCTTGTGTGTGTGTGTGTGCGCGCGCTTGTGTGTGCGCACTTGTGTGTGCATGTGAAAGAGAGAGAAGTGGGTATGAAAGGATATATATTTTCTTTTGTAGCAAAGTTCTTACTTGTTTTTGTTTATCAGTCTATATCCGATGGTGTAATCCTTTTGTTTCAGAACTTGAACTGCTATTTGATAGACAGCAACGCATATATCTTGGCATCGAATAACAATGAAACAATGGTGAGTTGGAGGATTACCAGTTAATTTTGCGCGTCGTTTTGTTTTTTAACTGATTCGTATCTGCTTTAGTGTTGAAACCTTTTCAAAGAGATGACTTCATTGGGACTGGACTTTCCTCTTAGCTTGTTGAGGAGCTGTTCAGGCAATGCTTTCACTTTTGTCAGACAAGTGTATCTGGGGGCAAGGTTAACCTGAAGGACACATGGTTTTCTGGGTAGCAAGGACACAAGCTGGGCATGTTGGTGTCATCCTATCCCACCACTCCATTGCTGCTGCCCCTTCTCTTCTCTTCAAAAAACAATTGCTGGATGGTGTTGGTGCATGTGGATGGAGTTTTAAATCTGGGTGCAAGATGTTTTGGCGTGCGTTCACACATACAGAGGACTTCAGTTTATAGCCACATCCGAAAATCTTTCAGGGGAGTAAGTCCAGTAGCAGTGTTAGCTCCAAGGGAAAAATCCCCTCAAACAGGACACTTCAGTGGAGACCCATGCCCTTAGTGACTGTCAGTCCACGATGATGACACAGACTAGACCTCTAGGCTGCCCTGCCCCTTTCCACCCACAAAAACCAACACAGACATATTTCTTAAGATCTGATTGAAAAATCAGTTTACTGAATGACTGAATTTCCCTTTAATTCCACAAAAACCAACACGGACACATTTCTAAGTATCTGCATGAAAAATCAGTTTACAGAAAATAAGCGACTCTGCCTCGAGATTGGGTTTCTGGTGGGGGGGGGGGGGGTTCGTTGACTCTTTGTTTTCTTCCTTAGTAATTCTGAACATTTGACCATGACACAGTTCGTGGGGAATCATTCCTTAACGGATTTTTTTTGGCCATAACTTTTCTCCTGACATTCTTAAATTTTCTTTGAGAGAGTAATTTGTTATCTCAAAACAAGTCTGCTTGAATTGAAGTACATTTCTTCTTTGGAAAGGAATAAAAACTCAAAGAGAAAGAAACGGCAACGTCCTCGATTTTGGATGTAATCTTCTTTGGCAGAGAGCTTTGTTGACAGTGTGGATGCTGTTGATGGCGGATGTGGATGGTGTTTAAAAGTGGGTGCAAGAAGTAGACATTTATATTTAGGCATATTTATACCACTTTATGTCACAGTAGACTTCTCGGCGTTAAATTCGGGCTGCTCTCCCCGGGGAGAGCGCGTCGCCACGTGCAGCGCCTACCCATTATTTTTTTTTTTCCTGTCTGCAACTGTATTTGTTTTCCTATCAGAGTGACTTTTCTACAGAATTTTGCCAAGGACAACCCTTTAGTTGCCGTGGGTTCTTTTACGTGCGATAAATTATGATGTGTAACACACGGGACCTCGGTTTCGTCTCATCCGAAAGACATACAATTTTGATAATAGAAAAGTTAACATTGTGCACATATTTAAAAGCTATGAGAAGCATCGTTTTCTAGAGTTCTTATTAGGTACGCAAAATACTACACGCTTATTGTAGATGGAATTTTCACTCGATGCTATTTTCATATTTTTGGAGCAAAGAATTTTACATTGATCGTATTGTGGGTAAGGAATTTCCCTACCATTGTTTATATATCATAGTTTGGGGGGGGGGGGGTTCAAAGAGGAATATCCCTACTATTGTTTATACATCATAGTTTTACTTCAAAAATAAATTTTTCTACCATTGTTTATATATCATAGTTTTACTTTTTTCAAAAAGTATTTTCCCTACCGTTGTTTATATATCAAAGTTTTACTTTTTTCAGAAAGGAATTTTTCTACCATGAATTATATATCACAGTCTAACTTTTCAGAAGGGAATGTCCCTAGCATTGTTTATATATCATGATTTTACTTTTTTCAGAAAGGAATTTACATAGTTATACTTTTTAGAAGGGAATGTCCCTACCATGGTTTATATATCAAGATTTTACTCTTTTTTCAGAAAGGAGTTTTTCTTGGCAAAAAGGATGCCACAATTATGAAAGAATTGATTCGTCATGGATACTTTTTTGAGTAAGTCACGAGTTGTGTGTGTGTGTCTGTCTGTCTGTCTCTGTGTGTTTGTGCGTGTGTGTGTGTGTGTGTGTGTGTGTGTGTTTGTTTGCATGCTGGCATAATTCTTTTTTAAAGAAAATATTGTAAAATGGATAAAGCTCAACCGTGTTGTCCCAGTCTTCCCAATGAACAAAGCAGTCACTCTGGATAGGAGCCGGATGGAGCCCAAATTCTCTATGATACTTTCGGAATTCGAACCAACCAGCAATCTGTCAGTCTGTATCTTAAGGTGCTAAATTTCAAATAACTAATATATACTTGCTTTAGACACATTAGGGAAAGAGAAATGTTCAGATGTGTGTGCAGAATGCATTATATAGTAAAATGCAGGTTCAGTATATTCTCTCTCTCTCTCTCTCTCTCTCTCTCTCTCTCTCTCTCTCTCTCTCTCTCTCTTGACTCTCTGACTCTCTCTCTCTCTTCTGACTCTCTCTCTCTCTCTCTCTCTCTCTCTCTCTCTCTCTCTCTCTCTCTCTCTCTCTCTCTCTCTCTCTCACACCCTACTCTCTCTCTCACACCCTACTCTCTCTCTCTCTCACACCCTACTCTCTCTCTCTCTCACCCTACTCTCTCTCTCTCTCACACCCTACTCTCTCTCTCTCTCTCACCCTTCTCTCTCTCTCTCACCCTTCTCTCTCTCTCTCACCCTTCCCTCCCTCTCTCTCTCACCCTTCCTCCCTCTCTCACCCTTCCCTCCCTCCCTCCCTTCCCCCCCCCCTCTCTCTCTCTCTCTCTCTCTCTCTCTCATTATCTCCCCGAACCACATTCTAAACACACATGGAGGACAAAGGATGCCTGCTGATACTATCTGTCACTCACTCATGTATACATGAGAGGCGAGTTCGAGGAGATTTTTCTCCTGGAGTACATCAGTACTGACTCCACTCTCCCCCAAAGTCCTTCGGATGAGACTATAAACCGAGGCCCGTGTGCGAACGCACGCAGAACACCTTGCACACATGTTAAATCCTGTTCCGCTTTTCGTAAGAGTAGGCCATCGTGTGCCGGTGGGAACAGATGACATTTACCAAACTGCATACACACGGGGACTGGATGTAAAAAAAAAAGTACAAGAGTGCTGACTCCATTATCCTCGATATAAAAGAATAAAATAAATAAATAAATGTACACCTGCGTTTTCAGACTGAACGTGACAGACTATCAGGCCATGTGTACAAGCCACGTCAGCAATCAGGACAGCTCTTCCTCCTTTGTGATGACGGTATGTGGCTGCCCTTTTTTTTTTTTTTTTTTGGGGGGGGGGGGGGTACTGTTCCCTAATTAATGCAGACAGGTGGTTTTCTGATCAGTAGTATAGAAAGAGTCAGCGTAATTGCTTTGCTTTCATGGGGTGCGGTGGTAAGGTAAAAGGTAAAGGTGTCCCATAACCTAGGCGGTCGTTAGGGTAGCGAGGCATCAGAGACCACAGCTTCTCTAAGGGCCATCATATTGAGAGCTTTTGTATGAATAATCATATGAGTTCCTTAACCTTAACCTTAATTCTCTCCGTGCCAGAAGGCACATAAGGCTTGGACATCATTTCTCCACTGGTTTCGATCTGTAGCTGCGCTGCGTGCTGCGCTCCAAGAGCTCCATCCAGCAGCATTCCGCTCCACCTCCACCATTCTTCGCCAGGTTGTCTTTGGGCGGCCTCTCTTCCTTCTTCCCTCTGGTGTCCATCCGAGGGCCACAGCACAGTCATTCTTCTGATCTTTTCTTAGGACATGGCCAATCCAATTCCATCTCTTTCTTCTTATTTCTGTACTTATCTTCCCTGCCCCTGCCATCTGAAGGGTTGCCTTGTTGGAGATGTGCTGTTGCCATCTAATCTTAAGAATCTTCCGTAGGCATTTGGTTTGGAAGGTGTCCAGTTTTTCTTCTTCTCCTTTTGTGAGCTTCCAGGTTTCACATCCATACAGAAGTACTGAGAGTACCAAGCTCTTGAAGAGGGAGGTTTTGGTTTTGCTGCCGATGTCTCCAGCTTTCCAGATGTTAGACAGGCGTTTGAACTGGGTGTTCGCCAAGGCTATCCTTCTTTTGACATCTGCTGTTCCTCCTCCATCCTTTGTCACGTTGGCCCCTAGATAGGTGAAGCTGTCCACCTCTTCGACATCGTTCCCCCTGACTTTCAGCTTCTCCTTGCTCTTGCTGTTGGCTTTTATCGCTTTGCATTTCTTGTCGTTCATCCTCAGGCCTACTTTAGCAGCATTGTCCTCGAGCTTGGCTGTTTTCTGCTGTAGATGGTTCATGGCCGATGATAAAAGGGCTAGGTCATCTGCAAAGTCGAGGTCTTCTAGCATTGTAGTGAAATTCCACCTGATCCCTGTTCTTTCGCCCTCTGTCGTCTTCTTCATGACCCAGTCAATCACCAACAGGAAAAGGAATCCAGACATGCAGCACCCCTGTTTCACTCCAGTAATCACCGGAAACCAGTCTGTTGTTTCATTTTCATCTATGACAGCGCACTGAAAGTCCTCATAGAGGGACTTAACCATCCTGATCAATTTCCCAGGGATTCCATACTGGCGCATGATGATCCAAAGACTGTTTCTGTGTATGGAGTCGAAGGCCTTTTCAAAATCTACAAAGTGGATGTACATTGTTGCATTCCATTCGTTGACTTGTTCTAAGATGTTCCTGATGATGAATATCTGTTCTGTGGTTCTTCTCCCTTTCCTAAAGCCGGCTTGTTCCTTTCTTAGTGATGGATCCACTCCTGCTTGTATCCTGCTGACCAGGATCCTGCTCAGCACCTTGCTGGCCAGTGGCAGTAGTGTGACTCCCCTCCAGTTTCCACAGTCTTGGAGATTGCCTTTCTTTGGTATCTTGCAGATGAGTCCTTTTGTCCATTGCGTGGGAACAGTTTCTTTCTCCCATATGACGTCAAATATTCTTTTCAGTTCTTTGCTGGTATTCTCTGGGTCCGCTTTCAGCATCTCTGCTGTAACTTGGTCTATTCCCGGTGCTTTTCCATTGTTGAGGGTGCATAGTGCATTTCTTATCTCTTGCAGTGTAGGGGTTTCTATTGAAATATCTAGTTCTTCTCTCTCCTCGTCGTCTTCTTGTGGTGGGTCATCTGGTGTATCCCTGTTGAGTACCTCCTGAAAGTGTTCCTTCCACCTTTCTAGTCTGGCCTCCTTACTCTTCAGCAGGTCTCCATTCTTGTTCTTCACTGCTGCCGCTTGTCTTGTACCTTGTCCTGTCAGCTGTTTCACTATGTTGTAAACTTCTTTCTGTTGTCCATTCTCCGCCGCAGCCTGTGCTCTCTGTGCTTTCTCTGCTATCCATTTTCTCTTGTCTTCTCTTGCGCTCCTTTTCACTTCCTTGTCCTTTTCTTTGTACCTTTCCTTCATCCTGCTCCGAATCCTTTCTGACCGGACGCTATTTATCTTGGTCTTGATTTCCTTCCTCTCGTCTATCATCTTCCATGTGTTGTCACTGATCCATGGTTTGCTTTTTCCTTTTCTGAATCCAAGTACTTCCTCTGCAGCATTGACATAAGCACTGCTCTGCTGCTCCCATATCGTCTCTATGTCTTCACTCTCTGTCCTGTTTTCCTCCAGCTTGTTCTTCACTGCCTCACAGTATCTTTTCTTTGCTTCTTCGTCCTTCAGTCTATCCACGTTTATCTTTGGTTTCACCCTGTTCTTGTTCCTGTGTGTGCTGAGCCGTAGTTTGAAGCTGGTCCTCACCAGGTAGTGGTCGCTGTTGGCATCTGCTCCCCTCTGTACTCTCGAGTCTATTACAGATGATCTCCATTGTCCGCTAATCAGCAGGTGATCTATCTGGTTCCTACTCATCCCGTCAGGTGAGACCCATGTGGCTTTGTGTATGTCCTTGTGTGGAAACAGTGTACCTGTTATGACGAGGCCATTCATCTGACTGAACTCACACAGCCTCTCTCCATTGTCGTTCTGCTCTCCAAGGCCATGCACCCCCATCGTCCTTTCATATCCAGTGTTGTCGCTTCCTACTTTGGCATTGAAGTCACCCATGATGATGATGATGTCGTTTTTGTTGCATCCATCTACCGTTTCTTGCAGTTCTTGATAAAACTGTTCCTTTTCCGTGGCTTCCTTTCCGTTGTGGGGGGCATATACTTGTATGACTGTTGCTCTCCTGAATCTTGAATAGAATCTGGCAGTTAATATCCTTTGGTTGACAGGCGTCCACTCCATTAGTGACTTTGCTGCTGCTTGGCTGATCATGAGCGCAACCCCTCTCTCATGTATTTCATCCTCCCCGCTGTAGATTACAGTCTGCCCTGATGCTAGTTTTACTTTGCCAGCTCCCGTCCATCTACTTTCGCTAATCCCTAATATATCTAGTTTATAGTCCTCCATTTCTCTTGCAATTTGAGCTGCTGATCCTATGCTATACATTGTTCTGACATTCCAGTGTCCGATGTTAAGTTTAGTGGTGGGGCTTGCGAAGGACCTCGTCGGACGCTGGGCTTCCCGGAGGCTTTCACCCATCGTCGTCATGTTGCCAGAGTTGACGATCCCTGCTCCCCCCTGGTTTCCTTGTAAATTTATGTCCATAGTTTCTGTAACTTGGTTTTTTTTACGGGAGGAGGTAGTTGGCCTTCTGCCCAACCCCCAGACTTGGAGGACCAGGGTTTTTTGTCAGGGTGTCCTTCCCTTAGACTGCTTTGGTTCACGTGTGCAATCCCCCATCCACCACCCGGGGGCCGCGCCCCAACGCCGTGCAGTCCCAGCGCGAGGAATCATATGAGTGCTTTTATCTAAACGTCTTTCTTTTTACCAAGATTAATTATTATTGGACAAGAAAAACTATACAAGCATAACTATGGATGCTATGTTTGGTCTTGCTTTGTTTCCAGCATAAATGTGGATGCTCTGATCTAGCTTTGTTTCCAGTATAACTGTGGATGATCTGTGTGATCTTGCTTTGTTTCCAGCATAACTATGGATGATCTGATCTTGCTTTGTTTCCAGCATAACTATGGATGATCTGATCTTGCTTTGTTTCCAGCATAACTATAGATGATCTGATCTTGCTTTGTTTCCAGCCATTCAGACTGCTGTTCCAACTCTTCTTTTGGATGCTGGCAGAAGTGGGGCTGTAAGTTCGCTTTGCTTTAATTATTGATAATTAATGTAGGTGTTTGTAGGGGGGGGGGTGTAGGTGTGTGTGTGTGTCTGTCTGTGTGCATGTATGTATGTATGTATATGTGTGCGTGCGTGCGTGCGTGCGTGCGTGCGTGCGTGCGTGCGTGCGTGTGTGTGTGTGTGTGTGTGTGTGTGTGTGTTAGTTCATAAGTTTAACGTCCTTCCACAAAATAGTGATATCAGACGTGTGTGTGTGTGTATATGTGTGTGTATGTTTCTGTGTCAGTGTCTCTTGGTGTATGTGTGTGTATGTTTCTGTGTCAGTGTCTCTTGGTGTGTGTGTGTGTGTGTTACTGTGTTTCTGTGTCTTTGTCTGTGGGTATGTGTGTGTGTGTGCGTGCGTGCGTGCGTGCGTGCGTGCGTGTGTGTGTGTGTGTGTGCGTGCGTGCGTGCGTGCGTGCGTGTGTGTGTGTGTGTGTGCGTGCGTGCGTGCGTGCCTATATACGTGTGTGTGTAAAATAGGAAAAATGACCAATTCATTCATCATCCCTTACCAATGACAAAACGCTATCCCTGTTGTAACAGAGATGTTGATAGCAGGTGAGGCTGAGTTGTCAAATGCTCTTTTTTCAATTCAATAATCCCATTGTATTTGCTTGCTTCCTTCCTTTGCAGATTCTTAGCAGAATGGACTTTGCATGGCTGGACGTTTATACAGACTTGTGGTCTCTAAGAATACAGGTAAAAAAAAATTTTAAAAAAGATAGCGCGTCCTGTTGGTTCGTTTGTGTGTATGCTCATGCACATGAATATACACGGACTCGCACACACGCACATACATGCACACATGCATGCACGCACACACACACACACTTATATACGCATACATCAGACTCTCTCTCTCTCTCTCTCTCTCTCTCTCTCTCTCTCTCTCTCTCTCTCTCTCTCTCTCTCTCTCTCACACACACACACACACACACACACACACACACACACACACACACACACACACACACACATACATACATACATACATACATACATACATACATACATACACGCGCCCTTCAAGTTTAACTCTTTCTTGATACGCACTTTAAACGTAACAGATATTCATTTTTTTCTTACCACTTTACATCATTATTGTTAGAGGTGTGTGTGTGTATGAGTGAGTGTGTGTATTAGAGGGTTAAGGAGTAGTTCACTTCTTTCAGTGACACTTAACTTTGAATTTTACTGAATTAGAAAGTGTAGGAAGCGAACAAACCGCAGAAACCGTAAACACGCCACACCAAGCTGTTTGCCTTATCTGCGGAAAGAAAACTCCCTGGTAATGGAATTAAAACCTACTGAATGTGAACTCATTAGGTAAAAGAAGTAAAGATAAAGGTGTCCCATAACCTTTGTGGTCGTAGGGAAGCGAAGCATCAGAGACCTCAGCTTCTCTAGGGGCCAGCATGTTGAGGGCGGCGCCCGTCTCCTCTCCCTTGCTGCTTGCTCCACCCAAGGCCTGTCCACTCTCTGATGTTGTCTTCCCATCGTTTCCTCTGCCTGCCTCTTCGTTTCCCTCCTTTTACTGTTTCCTGTAAGACAGTCTTGGCCAGTCCGGATGTTTGTGTGAAGTGCCCGAACCTCTTTAGTTTGCGGTTTTATTTTCACTAAAGGTAGGAGCTCCATATATGGCCCCGATGGCATACTTTTATTCTAGTTTTCACTTTTCGTAAAACATTTGAATCCATCTTCTCTCCTGGCACTACTGACATTTTCCAGTCGCCTGTAAGAAATCTACTGTCCCCCATTCCCAGATACACGGGCTAATGCTGAATGCAGGGGAAAAAAACTACCTGTCCACCGTCGGATAGCAACTATTACTCTGGTTTTCACTTTTTTAACATTTAAATACATCTTCAGTCCTTTCATTAAACCTACTGTCCCCCCCCCCCCCCATCCCACCCACCCCCACCTCCCACCCACCTCAGTAGGTACGAAAGGAGTTAATGAACATCAAGTTCTGACTCTACTCCACCACCCCAACCCCACCCCCACCCCCACCCACCCCACACACAAAAAAAAATTATATTATTTCTTTCTCTCCCCCTAGAAACACGGGCCAATGCGGAGTGCGGGAAAAACTACCCGTCCACGGTGCGCTATTTCCTGTGCAACGTGGTGGTGAACAAGTCCTCGCACCAGCCCTACAACACACCCTACACCCTGGACAACCACGCCTGCGTCATGACCCGCTCCCGCTACGCCCTCAACACCACCCTCATCAAGACCAAGCCCCGCTTCCAGGGCTCCCTCACCGACTGTGGCGAGTGCAGCCTCCCACAGACTGTGTAAGTTTTGGGGGTTTGGGCTTTTTTTGTTTTTTGATGGGGGGGAGGTTTTGGTGGGGGGGGGTGGTTGTTGTTGTTGGAGGGCCTGGGGGGTGGTGGGGTGGGGTGGGGAGGTGGGGGTCGGTATTTTATTCATTTCCTGTGCTCCCTCTCCGATTGTGGTGAGTGCAGCCTCCCACAGACTGTGTAAGTTTTGGGGGGGTTGGGGTTGTTGTTGTTGTTGTTTTTTGGGGGGTTGTTATAGTTTTGTTAGGAGCCTGGGGGGTGGTGTGGGGGTCGATATTTTATTCATTTATTTCCTGGGCTTCCTCACCGACTGTGGTGAATGCAGTCTCCCACAGACTGTGTAAGTTTTGTTTTGGGGTTGGGGGGGATTCGGGGGGGCGGGGGGTTGGGGTTGTTGTTTTGTTAGGGGGGGGTGGGAGGGTCGGTTATTTTATTCATTTATTCCAGGGCTTCCTCACCGACTGTGGTGAATGCAGCCTCCCACAGACTGTGTAAGTTTTGGGGAGGTTTTATGGAAGGGGGTTGTTTTGTTGTTGTTGGGGGGCTGGGGGGTGGGTGCGTGTAGGGGGGGGGGGGTTAAAGGGTGGTGGGGGGCTCTGTTTGAAGCTGGGGGCGTTTAAGGGTGGTTGTGCACAACCACACCAACCCCCTCCTCCCTCCCACACCCACACACACACGTGCACATGCATGAAGGCACATGGGTACAAGTGAATGAGAGAGAGAGAGTGCGTGTGTGTACTCAAAGCTTATACTTTCTAACTCGTATTAAATGTCAGAATGCTTTTATTATCGAGATACAAGGTAGGGGTTAATTGAAAATGCATTTTAATTGGGCTTTTTTTTTTTTTACACTTTTTCCAGTTTGATTTTGTAGTGTCAGTTTTACAGAATCACACCCCCACCCCCCTCCCCTCCATTTTTGTTTTTGTTTTGTTCAGATCGGGTACAGTTTTGCTTGGCCAAGAAGGCCAGGGTCGTGTATGACTCGTGAGAATTGGCTTTGTTACTGTGGTCAGCAAAGCTTTGTTCTTTGTCTGGGAATAAGCATATAGACCAAAGGCTGGGTTTTTTTCTTCAGGTGGATGGTATTATAATATATATATATATATATATTATATAGTGTGTGTGTCTAAACTGTGTTACAGTTCGCACAAATACATTATAAAGTATGCCTGTTTAGTACAAATTTTGTTGTGTAAATAATGTAGATTGAATAGAAGTGACGGGTTCATAGAAAAATTTGGCAGCGAGTTTAGCCCTTTTCTTTTCAAAGGAAAATGATTTTCTTTTAATCATTCTGCTCAAGAGTTGTTGTTAGCCTTTGAATCTCTTCAGAAACACTTCATGCCCTCAGTTTGTCTCCTTCTTGGATAATGATAGCTGCCAGTCTGTAGATTCAATGGTCGTTGTATCCAGTATTTGAAAAATAGCTGTTTGCGTTTCCATTCTACACAGCCCTGCAGTATGTCCCATCTTGAAACATGAACGTGTTGTTTATTACTTTTCCTAGTGTCCCCGCTGACTTAACCGTGTGTTGTTGTTTTTGGGCCCCTTCCCTTTTTTGTTGTACTGGCATTGATTGGTTGTGATATCCGCTTGTGGCTTGCTTTATGCAGTACCTTTTTTTTTTTTAGCATAGACTATTATAGAGTTTTCCAACCAGTCTGTGTCCAAACCTTGTTCTGTCGTTGCAATGTGGAATCCACCTGTCGTTTGTTTGTCTACTAACAGATATGTGTAGCATGTAAGTGGTGTTACTCCTGATTCATTTTTTTTCTGATTTTTGTCGTTCAAGACCTCTACAATCTTTTACTATACCCAGGCTGGGGGGGTGGTCCGTTAGAAATCTGCCCAAATTAAAGATCTTCACATGAGATTGAAAGTAAGGTAAAGGTGTCCCATAACCGGTGTGGTCGTAGGGGAGCAAGGCGTCAGAGACCTCAGCTTCTCTAGGGGCCAGCATGTTGAGGGCGGCGCCCATCTCCTCGCCCTCACTGCTTTACCTTCCCTGACCCTGAAGAGGGCAGGTACCCATTTACAGCTGGGTGAACTGTACTGTAGCCAAGGCGCGCAAACTGTCGCCCATCCAATTGGCAACAACGCTCAACGCTGCATAACATTGGCTGGGGGAAAGTGAGCGCTCTTAGACATAAGATTACTGCAATCAAAAAGTGGATGAGGAGTCTATAATGATATTTTTTTTTAATCTTTTTAGTTTTAGTTTACCACCTTTTGTTTTAAGAGTGTGGGACCTTGTTTTCCTTTTCACAATATCTCTCAGAAAAAAAACAATAGATTTGGAATTTAAAAAGACATTCATTCGACTAGCGCCGAGATTGAAACCTGTGGGGGCATATGTCTGTAGCTGTGTATACCACGTTTACTTTGTCAGGAACAAAAAATGCAGAATATCCTTGCGGTTAGAGTGTCACGTCAATGACCAGATCTTAGGAGAGCTGAAAGACTGGGTGGGGTCTCCGCTGAGGTGTCCGTTCAGGGAAACGGACTTTTCCCTTGGAGCTGTCAGTGACACTGACTCCACTCCCCAAAAATGGCCTCAGATAAGACAAATGTACTAAGCCCGTCTTGTGCTCACGTTTAAAACCTTATATACTGAATGTAGATCCCTAGGCCAGCTATACACACCGGTATGGATGACACGACTTTGTCTGACATCACCTCGTCACTTGGAGAGAGAGATGGGCCTTGCCATTGACATCATCTCGTCACATGGAGAGAGATGGGCCTTGCCATTGACATCATCTCGTCACATGGAGAGAGACAGGTCTTGCCAATGACATCACCTTTTCACTTAGAGAGAGATGGGCCTTGCTATTGACATCACCTCGTCACTTGGATAGAGATGGGCAAGGCCCATGACTCTGCCTGAAAACTTCAGTGCTATGTTCTAGCACAGCCTTGCTGACTGAAGGAAGAAATCAAAAAGCGTGTGGGCCCCCAAGAGCCTTTGCTCTCCACCATAAAGAGGAGAAAGCTGATGTGGTTTGGTCACACCACAAGCCACAACACCCTAGCAAAAACCATCTTGCAAGGAACAGTCGAGGGCAAGAGAAGAAGAGGCCGCCAAAAGAAATCATGGGTTGACAACATCAAAGACTGGACCGCCCAACCCCTGCAACACCTCCTACTAGCCACACAGGATCGTGAAGCATGGAAAAAGATCTCTGTTGCGTCTTCTCTCATGTCCCCCCTACGTCCTTTGGGACATGGGACTGAGTGAGTGAGTGTCATGAAACTCGAAATCCCAGCCTTCCAATCGTCCGCCCATTTTTTTCTCTGAACAAACCAATATCAAAACCGTTTGTGTCTGTCGCACGCAGTAGATGCATAAAGTGAAAGCTGCTTGGTAAACAGAATCATGAAACACTTTTCACTTATTCCTTATTCCTTAGAGCGCGTGTAGTCACCCGAAACAAACTGACAAGTTTCTGTTACCTCAGTATTTTGTTATGATGATCGCATCCAGCAGATAAGATGGGCATATTTTTGTGTGGTGCTGGGAGAAACTATACCCCATTATCTTGGCAAAAAAGGGTAAAGGTAAAGATGTCCCATCACCTATGTGATCGTAGGGGAGCGAGGCATCAGAAACCTCATATTGAGGGCGGTGTTCATCTCCTCTCCCTCGCTGCTTTACCTTCCCTGACCCTAAAGAGGGCAGGTACCCACTTACAGCTGGGTGAACTGAGGGACTGTACTGAAGCCAAGGCACTCAAATGGTCACCCATCCAGTTGGTTACCACGTTCGATGCTGCTTAACCTTAGCGTAGGGAAAAGCGAATGCTCTGACTATTGAGCTATCCTGTCTCGTCATTATCTTAATATAATCGCAAAAAGAATGGACATCAATTTCTTTTTTTTCAAAGTACTGTCGGTGTTAACGTGTTGTGTATGTGTGTGTGTTGGTATTTTTCCTTCCTTCCTGTTTTTCGGTTTGGTTTACCCCCCGTGACTGGTGTGCTTCCAACCTTTTCAGCTGTGCAGGCGGGGATAACTCGACCTGCGTGGAGCTGTGTCATCTCCGAGATAAGTACTTACCTCCCTTGTGCACTCTTCACACCGCCACTGTGTACTTCTGCATGCTTCTTTCTTGTCACTGATGACACTCATTCATTCATCTGAAACAGGAATTTAGGGCTGAAGTTATAAATCTTTTTTTTCCTTTCCCTTCAATCTTCTTCTTTTGTTTTTTGTTCTTTACCCGAAAAAAATTATATCCTTAACTTTTTTACATATCATTCGGGTTTGTTTGTTTTAAATTTCAATATTTATAATGTGGTGTTACCTTCATATTGTGGTGTCTGCGAATGGAAATTGTCTACCCTGTAAAGAAGTATGCTGTGTGTGTGATGTTAGAATCCGACATCTTAGGGATTTTCTGGCTTTTCTTCCGCTTTTTAGGGGAGGCCAGTTTCGCCTTTAGTGATGTTAGTGTTTCATATCCTATTTTTAGCTCGACTTCAGGGCCCTTTGCATGATTTCTAATGGTTCTAAATACTTTACTTTTCTTTTTCTTCCGTGACGTGCCTGTGTCGCAGTTTCCAAGCAGATTATTCCGATTTCATCACTAAAGTCACACCCAGTCACGTCTGGTAAGACGTTTTCAAAACTTAAGTCAGTATTGGACCATTCAGAGGAGGCCCTGCATTGCTGAAGGGGCACATATCAAGATAGCGAGACATCAGAATTCCTATTATACTGATAGCATTAGTCCAGGAGCTAGACTGAGTGAGAAACCCCTTCCAGGATAACGAACGTACCTTGCTGTGTCCCGCTCATGACAATTCTTCATGACATTCCCACAAAGTCAGAATAGTTTGACTAGAACTCGCCACAGGCATGAAAATGGAAGATAGAAAACCCATGATCTAGATAGCCTTGAAGTCATGTCGGCAGAGGCCATAAACGTGGAGATGATTTTCCCCCCATTAGATGATTGATATTGAAAATGGTTATGTTAGAATGGTAATAAAAGTTGCTTGACTTGTCGAAGTGTTACCATTGATCCCGCAGCAATCTCACTTTGGTCAGAAGCCGCCTTATGATTGATTAGATTAAAATCTGCAGCCTTCCAGATTAAAATACAACACTCCAACCACTGTACCAGAACGTCCCTGTCCAACACATATTTACTGAAAGGAAAAGAACCCTGGAAAATCTTAGCACAAAAAGCCACTATCATATAGAAAAGCCGCCGCTGTAATCTATAGGTTGCGGGTTCGATCCCAGCTTTCGGCAATGGCATTGTGCCCTTGGAAAAGGCACTTTACAGCTGTTTTCTCACCTCACCCAGGTGTAAAAGGGGTACCAACCTTGTGTTGGGGGTTAACCCTGCGATAGACTGGCGTCCTATCCAGGGGGGAGTCTATGACTCTCAGTCGCTTAACGCCACAGAAACCGGGATAAGCATCGGCCTGATGAGCCTTAGGCTCGGGACGGAATTTAACTTTAATATAGAAAAGAATACATATACAGAAAATTGTAAGGGTGTCAGAAGCTCTTCAGGAACAGCCTAAATTTCACACAGAGATGCATGGACTAAAACTTGTATATTTCAAAAATTCAGCCTGACGCACCTACGTTTTGGTTAAATTAAGATTATCTTTATGAACTCCCTGTAATGCAGGGGCTCAAATTTTACAGCAGGAAAACTGGACACAATCAGTCCAATAATTTTGGCTTACTCTCTAAACAAAATACTGAGGTGGAAACATCACTTCAGTCTTTTTGATGCTGACTGTGACTCCGAAGTGCTTTGTGGCCACACATAGTGTGTCTGTAAATGTCTGTTAAGATTATCCCCCGAGTGGGCAACAGTACCAGTAATCAGCATACAGAAAGTCAAAACAAAATGGTGTGACTTTCGTCTTTGCCTTCAGGCCTTGAAGAAACCTGCATTCGTTCTGTACATGATCTGGATGCCTGGCTCTGTGTTGTTATGTGAAGCATCGTGCTGAAAAGGAAGCTGAAGAATGTTGGAGCAAAACCTTCACCATCCTGAATGGAGTCTGCAATTGTGAACTCGTCATCCTTACTGCTTTTTGTTCCCTCTTGGGGGAATTCCAATTCATAAAGTATGTTCCACAGTACTCCTGTGGGTGATGTGTGTCGAACGCGTTGGTGAGGTCGACAATTTTGCTCCCCACATTTCTCCTAGATCTGTCCTTGCAGTAAATGTATTAACGGTCTCTATGTTTCTGGCAAAAGTACTTTCTGTGTCAACAAAAAGACAGGCATTCAACAAGTTTAAGATGATAGCTTGTCTGCACTGCTCAAAGGGAGATTCCATGATGATTTTGACAGTTGAATGTCGCCTTTGGCTTTTGTGCAGATGTACTATTTTGGCATCTTTCAGATTTGGGGTAAACAGCTTCTCTCCAGTCCAGAAGAGTTCGTACATTCCAAGTAGCAATCAAGAGTTTAGCAACCCTCTGTTTTGGTTGGTGATAGCCTAAATGGACTGTACCCTTACCATGACTTCAGCGATGGTTCTAGAGCCGATGGGACTGAGGGCCATTGTTTTTGTGTGTCTGTCATGTGAAAGAGGGTGGTGTGGGTTACCATGCATATAAGTAAGTTGATGTTATTTACACAAAGCCTCAGTAACTCTCCAACAATCAAGATCAAATTGAGGTCAGACAGCTGTTCTCACTGGAGGAAACACAAATATGGCCAAAGCCACAAGCATTGGCAGTGCCCTTTCTGCAAAAAGCGTCTGCGTTAAATTTTGTTTACTTTTTTTTTTTACTCCCATGGGCTTTCCAAACCCAAGGGATTATACCCACAAGGCAGCACAGACAGATGCAGGTTACTGTATAGCCTACCTGCCATCATACTGTAGCCCCAAACTTAGCTCTCACTTTGCCTGTACTTTCTAACGCAATATGATAAAATACATTACAACACTGTTTCGTGGTGGTTCCAAGATCTAACAGTTATCATTGACGATAGAAGTTTGACATATGTAAATGGTTTTTAATTTTATATTGGTCATTTATGGTTATTTTATGATCATCCTAAAGAGGTCACTTAAAGAAAAGATGTATGGGATGGGACGAAAATGTTTTTCACTTCTTCTTCTTTGAACACCTTTGCTGCACCCTTTAGTAGACTAGTACAGTGGGTTTTGTCATAGTTCATCTTTTACTTCCCTGTAGCCGTCATCGTTCTTTCTGGCACCAGTTTCCTTTTCTAGACACTGTGGAGATGGAGTGGCTACTTGTGGTGTTTTGTGTTTAACACACTGCTAGGACACTGGCTGCTCTTGTTCAAAAAAAACATTCACACAAGTGTTGTTGTCCTTATTTTAAATGCAGTGCTTTAAATGTACTTACGATACACTAAAACACGCACACATACACACACGCGCGCACGCATGCTTACACACACACACGCGCGCGCGCACACACACGCATGCTTACACACACACACACACACACACGCACGCACGCCGCACACACACGCACACACACACAACACACGCCCAACACACACACACACACCACACACACACCACACACACACACACACACACACACACACACACACACACACACACACACGATCCACACACACACGATCCACACCTCAGCAGAGCTAACTACCATTCTGGTGGCTTTGAATTACTGAACAGACTTCCCAAAGACGATTTTTACAGGGGGCTTTTTATATGTTGATTTTAATTCTCCTCTGCAGTCTCTTAAAAACTAAATCAGTATACCTGACATAAATCAGCTTATACCCTTTCTTATTTTAAGATGCTCTGTGAACTTGTGCCAGGTACCGTGGCAATGCGGTATAATTTTATTTTAATAGGTTGAGCAGCAAAAAATGCAGCACCAACTCCAAAAATGCGGCAAAAAACTCAACACTGTGCTGTTCCTTGGAATATAGAACCGTATAACTTGAAGAAAAGTGCTTGTTGGGAGTATGTTAGGAAAAAAATCAAGATGATGGAATCATTTTTGGTTTTGACAGAAATCACGTTCTATACTATTGTTTTGAAAAGATCACGGCACATATCAAGACAATACAAATTGTCTATAAAAAAAATGTGCAGTGTCTGTCTGTCAGTCTGTCGTCTGTCTGTCTGTCTCTGTCTGTCTGTGTGTGTGGTGTGCGTGCGTGTGGGGAGAGGGGACAATTTCAAAGTCATATTCTATTCAACTGTGAAATGTTACAAAAGCATCTTCCCTACCATTTGTGGGAGGTCTTTGCATAAATGTTTAAACTGTAAAATTGCTTTATTGTGAAAAGCAGTTTTGTATTATTGGTATTTTGCTATAGTGCAAGGAAAGATGTCATTGTGTTCTACAAATCGTGATGTAAATCTTGAACTACTTGTTTTGATTTTTAAAGTTTTTACAGTGTTTTGCAGATAATGTGCATGTTTGTTTTTTTCAACCCAACCAATTCTTCAGAACACGATGGCCTACTAGGCTATGCTTTTCTTTTGAAGGCTTGGACAGGATTTAATTTGTAGTGCAAGAGTCTATACATGTGTCATACTAGTATAAATCGTCAGTTTGAAATCCCATGCAAAAAGACCCGAAGAGGATTTAACCTACTTTATACTATTGGGTTTGTCTTCAGCGCCTGGGCTTTATCGCAATTCTTGATTAAACCACTAACGCTGGGACAACAGCAAAGTGAGAGGCTGTATGATCAGTGGCTTCCCCACTCATAGAATTCCACTTAACAGCTTGGTCTTTAGTGATCGATTATTACGCTGACTAGCTTGAGTTGCACTGTCCTTATGTGCTGCAGCCCTGGGGGGGGGGGGGGGGTAGTTGGCCTTTGGAGAACGTCTCCAACGCTGACTGTCCTTATACTCTCTCGGCCGAGAGAGTGGGGATGTACTGTGGGCAAGGCATCCCCACTATAATCAAATTTCTGCCCAATTCTCAAAACAGCAGCTGCCTCCTCTGCTGTTTTGGAGGTCATCGTCGAACACGACGGACAAACAAACAAAACTATTGGGTCCAAAGTCTGCTTCTACCCGCCGGCTGTGAGTGAAAATTTTGAACCTGTAACTCTTGGCACAAACGTAAACTGTCTTGCCAGCTGGGTCACCCATGATGTTCATCCTGCCCCTCAAGTTCTGCAAAAGTCCGCTTCTCTTTGTAGGATTTTGCAATGTTTTGGCCACCATTAGCCAGATCATTCTCACCTTATTCTGTGTCGGTGTAGGTGTTTGGTCAATTTACTCGATCATGTCTCCAGGTGTTTTAGGTTCTTGTTGATGTTGGTTTTTTGTTGGGGTTTTTGTGTGTTTTGATTGTTTGTTTAGGGGTTTTTTTTGGGGGGTGTTGTTGGTGGGTTTTGTTTTTTTTTTTGGGGGGGGCTGTTTCTCGGATATAGCTCTTATTATTAAGTTTGGTGCCAAGATACTTATCACTAGCAATCGTGTAGCCATTAATTTTTTGAATCATCTGACCTTAAGAAATTTTCCTTTTATTGTCTTTATCATTCTTATAATCAATAATTATGCATGCAAAAGACGTTCGCCTCACGAAATGTGGACATTGATATAATCACACCGTTATTCGCATGAAATATAAGGCATGTTGAAAAAAAATGGAAAAAAATATACGGACAAGCATGCTAGATGAACTTAAAATCTTTTATACGAGACTTCCACCAACACCCACAGTTTGGTGTACAGTAATTCAGTGGTCATTTCTTTTCTCTGGCTTTTTTTTTTTGTGGCAAGATTCAACCAATGGTTGCCCAGGGCGTCGATACAAGCAAGGACAGTGGAGTTGGTTTTATACCCCGTTTTAATCTGTATATAGTTGCACAGTTTTAATCCGAGTTTATCTGACCAGGTGACAGCCCCGATATGGCATGTGTGGTCGGCGGGGCATGATTGGATTGCATTGGCTGGAGCTCCGAGATGCGAATGGTGACATTTTTGTGTATGCGACCGTCCCCGTCCCCCCTCCCCAAAATATAGGTAGCCGCAATCCAACCTTAGTGCATGCAGGGTTTATCGTTTTGTTTTATTTTGTTTGTCATCCGTTTCTTCCGGCACACTATGGCCTACTCTTCCAAAAAGGAGGAACGGGGTTTTTCACGTGTGTGCAAGACATTCTGCGTGCGTTTGTAAACTGGGCCCTCGGTTTACAGTCTCATCGAAGAACACAGTTCGATTTTTTTTGTCAAACTGGGAAGATAGGCCGAGGTTGGGAATCAAACCCAGAACCTCACGGTTTATTTGTTGGAAGGTGAACGTCTTCACGATCCCCCCCCCCCCCCCCCCCCCCCACCTTGTTATTCATTTCTAATTTTCCCTTATTTTCAAGCTAGCAGTTTATGTCAAAATTCCATGGCCCACCAAATTATAGATCGGTGGTCTACAGGTAACGCGCCTGCCTAGAAAGCGAAAAGTCCGGGTCGGAGTGTGTGGTGGTTTGAATCCGGTTTGGGCCCAAAACTTTTCCCCCATCATTAGACCATGAGTGGTGGTCTAGGTGCTAGTCTTTCCGATGAGACGATAAACCGAGGTCGCGTGTGTTACACATGATTATTTAGCGCACGTAAAAGAACCCACGGTATAATGCATCCGAAGCATCACGAAATGCTGCGCTTCACGGTACAGAGTCACAACATAACATTTTACAGAGTTATGTGATTTATACTTTTCAACATTCTAAGTGAAGACGCTCCAACTTAAGTGCATGCTAAGCTAAAAAGGGGAGATTATTCAAAACTTGATAAGAGAACTTATTTCACTGGACTACCTACTGTTCCACGAAAAGTGCATTTTGGGGGACAAAAAGTGCAGAAAGCTTTCTCTTCGATATCAAAAGGAGAGGATTACATCTGCATTACTTAACTGTGTATTACCAAATACACAATTTTTAGTAGGCATCCGTCAGTCTCGGAAGACTGTGGAGTTGCGCTCTAGGTTGTAGAGCACAAAGCCTGGGTAAGTAAGTATGGAGGGCAAGATGTTATCCATGCAGCAGACCCTCCCGACGTCGTTGGAATTATCCATTGGAAAGGCAATGACCGATACGAATGGTTCCAGTGCCGTCGCAGGAGCCGCCAAAACGTTACCACATACAGCTCGAACCGTCCTAGGGACTCCCAACTTCCCGATTTTTCCTCAGGGATGGTGTCTAAACACGACACCAGTGTGTATGCTGTTTTTGGGGGGTAAGGGGGGGGTTGTTGTCATCCATCCTGATACTCAATAACAAATAATTATATTCATAATCAATCAACTCTCATCAACTGGTTAACAGAATAGATAGATAAGTATATCTCCAACGGTAAATAATGTTCCTTTTTTTTCTCAAGTTTTTGTCACAATGCAAATGTAGACGACATTTGCATGCTATGCCAAAAGCAGTCTATACTTAGCAATTTACAAAACACAGTTTTAATGCTAAAAAAAAAGTCTTTACTTTTGAGACCAAATTAAACTTCATGACTGATAGAAAAGTTAAACGAATTGTCTTCGATAAAAATAATAGGGACATTTTCTTAAAATCAAGGGCCAGTCTTATCAGCTTAGGCGGAGTGATATGCAGAAGTTGTTGTCATAGTGAGAACAAAAATCAATATAAAAATTATCCAATTTTTTCAGTTATATTTGGGAAGGTTATGATTTTAGCTATTCCTGTCAATATTTAAAAAAATGCTTAAAAACTGTCATTTCCGAACTGAACATATTCGGGTGTCTCTTTAAATAAAACTACGCACAAAAAAAAAAGTTTCGCAAAAAGTGACAGCATTGAAGTATTCGTACACACTCTTGGTCTCCTACTATAGTTTCTAGTTATTCAATATACTGCAGGTGGTGGTGATGCAGTTTATTATACACACTGTTTAGTTTTTATTTTGCTTCAATTTTTTGGAGTGTTGCTTTGTTTTTTGCTATGTGTTTGTTTTAGTTTGTTTTTTTTTTGTTGGGTTTGGTGGGTCTTTGTTGTGGTTTTTTTTTGGGGGAGGAAGGTGTTTGTATATGAAGAAGTGATATTGATGTGCATTGTTGTTGTGTTTACATGGGGAATGCCACAGATCCTTCACAGTGCACTGGCTGGAGCACACCAACCTGATTCTGATCATGGCTGCTGCCGACTGCAAGTGTGACACAGCCAACGACACCTTCCTCGCCAACACTCACGAAGTCTCCTATATCCTTGACCACCTCTACCTCTGTGTGTGGGGGGGTGGGGGGTTGGTTTGGTGGTTGTGTGGTGGGTGGGGGGGGGTTGTGTGTGTGTGTTCGGGAGTGTGGGTGTGGGTGGTGTGTGGGGGGGGGGGTTATGTGTGTGTGTGTGTGTGTTCGTGTCTGTGGGGGGGGGGGGGGGTGAGTGTGGTGTGTGTGTGTGTGAGTGTGTGGGTGCATGTGCGTGTGCGTGTTGTGTACATGTGTGTGTGCACATAACTCTTTTATTAGCACTGGTTAAAGTTGACCCATTACAAAGAAAGCAGGTCGCATTCAATTTCCTTGACGGAAAGGTCACATACAGAAGAGCAGCAGTGCGAGCGTCTGTTCAGCTTTTCCACAGAACTGAAACGTGTAGACAACACTCGCACCACCAATGCTCTATGTTTGGACTCACGCGATGAGGTCAGTAGTGTGTCTCTGTAACCCCTGTGTTGTGTTCTTAGCCTTGTAAACAAAAAAATCAGGCAGTAAGGTGGTCAAAGTACTCTGTTAAAACTGTAATGCAATAGAGCAGATCTTGATCTTGCCTTATCCCCTGACAAGAACAGTAGCCTAAACATATGTTGCTGGAAAACGATAGAGTTATACTCAAGCCTTCAGCATCTGGGCTTTATCACAGTTCTTGATTAAACTATTGATGCTGGGGGCAACAGCAAAGTGAGAAGATGGCTGTATGATTCGTGGCTCTTTTTCCCACTCATGGAATTGCACTTTACACTTTAGTCTTTAGTGATCGATTATGATTCTCTGACTAGGAGGCTTGACTTGCACAGTCCTTATGAGCTGCAGCCCTGAGGGATCGTTGGCCCTTGGAAAACAACTCCAACGCTGACTGTCCTTATACCCTCTTGGCCGAGAGAGTGGAGATGTGCTGTGGGCAAGGCATCTCCACTATAATCAATTTTCTGCCCAATTTCCGAAACAGCAGCTGCCACCTCTGCTGTTTTGGAGGTCATCACTGAACACTAGGACAAACAAACAAGCTATACTCAGACCAGCTATGTTCTTCATGATTGAGCCTGAATTTCATGTAGATGGATGGAAGTTTACGCATCAGCCTTGGCTGGAGTATAGCCCTGTTGTGTTCAGCTATACATGGTCACTGTTCTGGTCAGGTTCAGACAAGGTCTGTCTGCCTTACTGTATACAGTTTAAAAGGATACAAGCAAAGCCAATGATCCTTACATTTGTTTTGCTTTGAAAATAAAATCTTCAGCTCCAGCTCGTATGGTGTATACTTCAATATTTTAATCATTAGTATTATTGGTGTGTAAAAGGTAAAGGTGTCCCATAACCTATGTGGTCGTAGGGGAGCAAGGCATCAGAGACCTCAGCTTCTCTAGGGGGCAAGCATATTGAGGGCGTCACCCATCTCCTCTCCCTCGCTGCTTTACCTTCCCTGACCCTAAAGAGGGAATGTACCCATTTACAGCTGAGTGAACTTGGGGGGGGGGGGGGGGGAGACTACTGAAGCCAAGGTGCGCAAATGGTCACCCATCCACCCATCCAACAGGATAGCTAAATGGTCAGAGCCCTCGCTTTCCCCAAGTCAAAGTTAAGCAGCACCCAGCGTGGTTACAAATATTGATGTATACAACTGGCCAAAAAAATGTGTAGCAGTAACTTTCTTATAATACATATTTTCTCTTAACTTGGTGAATATGAATGAATTCAAACCGAGGACAAGTGAATAGATTGGACAAGTGAAAAGATTGTGTGGGGTGTACCTTACTGTACAATGCTTGTCATTCCAACAAGACAACTACACACGTGTGCCGTGTAAGTGACTGTACAATGCTTTGTCATTCCAACAGGACGACTACACATGTGTGCGATGTTGTATCATTCCAACTGGACGACTACACGTGTGTGCACTGTAAGTGACTGTACAATGTCTGTCATTCCAACAGGACGACTACCACAGCTGTCAGTTTCCCTCACTTTCAGCTCCTCTCATCTGCTAATTTTCCATCCCAGCCCAGCCCAGATGGGGCCAGCTGGTGCTGTTTATAGCAGAAACTGACCACACTTGGACTAGGTAAAAGGAAAGGGTGCACTAAATATAGCACTCTTGACTGAGTGTTTTTTTGATTTGTGCACTGTGCTACACGTGTGTGTGCAGTGTAAGTGACTGTGCAATGTATTGTCTTTCGAACAGGACAATACACGTGTGTGCAATGTCTATCATTCCAACAGGATGGCTACACGTGTGTGCAATATCTTGTCATTCCAACAGGATGACTAACATGTGTGCGGTGTAAGTGACTTACAATGCCTTGTCATTTCAACAGGACGACTACACGTGTGTGCACTGTAAGTGACTGAACTACACGTGTGTGCACTGTAAGTGACTGAACTACACGTGTGTGCACTGTAAGTGATTGTAAATGCCTTGTCATTCCAACAGGACGACTACACGTGTGTGCACTGTAAGTGACTGAACTACACGTGTGTGCACTGTATATGATTGTAAATGCCTTGTCATTCCAACAGGACGACTACACGTGTGTGCACTGTAAGTGACTGAACTACACGTGTGTGGCACTGTATATGATTGTAAATGCCTTGTCATTCCAACAGGACGACTACACGTGTGTGCACTGTAAGTGACTGAACTACACGTGTGTGCACTGAGTGACTGAACTACACGTGTGTGCACTGTAAGTGATTGTAAATGCCTTGCATTCACAGGACGACTACACGTGTGGACACCCGGGCCTCCACCCTCCCCCCTCCCTGACCAGCTGCTCCCTCCTCCTGGTGGCCTTCCTCCTCTCCTCTTCCCCCTCTCTGCTTGCTGACACGAGGAGGACACACTGTGTCGGCACACACCTCCCGCTCACTGACTCACAGTACTCCTACCAACAGCCACCTCATCTCTTCCTCCCTGCTTCCTTCTTTACCGCAGTGTCTTGCGTGTATCGCCTACCTACTTCTGCTGCCTTGGTCAGGGAAGGTTTGTTAGGTCACAGCTCTTCGGGAGGGTGTTTTGGCGTTTTGCTGCTGTCCACAGAAACTTCTTATTCATCATTTTGTTTTGCAATTCAGAGTCTGCCATGATTTATTGCTAGACAAAACTGTTGTCTTGTTGTACAGGCAGTTTGATTTTTCACAGGACTGACAATTTCGAGAGATGTGAGAGAAAGATATGTCTCTTGAAAGTCTGCAGCCATTTTTTGGTCAAAGCTTTTTCCTGCTCATGGATAAAGTAATCGAAGTGGAAATATCCATGACTTCCAAGACGTCATAAGTAGTGAAATTTATGCAGATAGGTAGCTGCCTGATCTTTAGAAAAAGAAAAAAAAGGATTGCAGATTTTACAAAACAGATGCCAGGAAAACTTTAGATGGTCTGAACGGGTGTTCTATTTTGTAAACACTGATCTTATATTTAGAATGTTTCTTGATAATAGAGTGGTTGCGAAAAACAAATCAATTTGCAAATGATGTTACCTTACACCCCCCCCCGCCCCCGCCCCCCGCCCCCCCTATTTTAAAGATTCAAAAAAGAAAAGGCATCTTGCCTTCTTTTGCCCATTGAGGTCTCAGTTCTTTACAGAACCTTTTTTGGTCTATATTGCCGAAGTACGGTTTTCGTAAGCCAAAGTACATAGAATTAGCACTCCAATTCAATAAATAATCATCAACAAGCGAAAGAGTTCCTGGTTACACTCGGGGACATTTGTGCCAGATTCCATTACCATGAAAAGTGAGGGAAAGTTTATGGCAAAAATGCTGCATATTTTCACAGGGCGATTCTTTCTCTCACGTGGCGGATGTATCCAGCTCCTTCGGAAAACCTGAAGTCAGTCCTGTTACAGACTGATGGACGTATTGTTGCTGCGCACAAACATGAGGAGGGAATTCAGTTTTGTATTTATGTACCATATGAAGGCAAGGGTGGAATTACACTCCCCTTTTTTTTTGCTACAATGCCTTGCCTGAATCTGGTATACTCACATGTGAATGTTGTAATACAGAGTATTGTGCTGTGAACATGTTTCAGTATGGCTACATATCCTTGACCATAACGAGCCATAGCAATCACGACTTGTGTAGAACTGAATAAAGCTGAAACTACCAGAAGAAACGACCTTCTCGATCCTGAAAGCAGAGCCCCTTTGACATAGTATACTCAATAGCACGTATTTTCTAAGTGCAGCATTCATTTTGGCCTTGTGCTTTCAAGTCATGCGTCAGGCCATCCCTGTTGCTGTAGTTATTTTGTTGTTGTTTTTTTTAATTAACATTCAGTTTTACATCAAGATCTGAGCCTCTCATTTGTCCTTTTTTGTTGCTGGTTGTGTTGGAGCCTGGATTTTTTGCTGCTTGATTCTTTTACTGAAAATCCCAAATACCTTTGTTCTACTGGGGTTTTAAGCAGCTTTGTTACAAACAGCAGAGGCTTTGAACTGAGAGATAGTTTCAGCATTGCTACAAACAGCAGAGGCTTTGAGCTCAGGAGATAGTTTCAGCATTGCTACAAACAGCAGAGGCTTTGAGCTCAGGAGATAGTTTCAGCATTGCTACAAACAGCAGAGGCTTTGAGCTCAGGAGATAGTTTCAGCATTGCTACAAACAGCAGAGGCTTTGAACTGAAGAGATGGTTTCAGCATTGCTACAAACAGCAGAGGCTTTGAGCTCAGGAGATAGTTTCAGCATTGCTACAAACAGCAGAGGCTTTGACTGAGAGATGGTTTCAGCATTGCTACAAACAGCAGAGGCTTTGAGCTCAGGAGATAGTTTCAGCATTGCTACAAACAGCAGAGGCTTTGAGCTCAGGAGATAGTTTCAGCATTGCTACAAACAGCAGAGGCTTTGAACTCAAGAGATGGTATTCCTGCTCCATCCATAGGGCCCGCCCCTCCAATCTGAGCTGAGGAAAATGAAAATTTTTCCCCAAAGGTCAACGGTGTTCCCGCTTCCCCTATCATCTGCCTCAAGATGAAGCTGTACCTTTGATCAGTATTTCCCAGATGTTTCTGCAGAGGTGAATTCTATAATGAGAATCTCTTAACGGTTAGACTCATTCTAAGTTGCAAATCTCTATATCAACGCTGCACAGCACATTGTTCTTAGGGTATGAATCACCAGTAGTAGTTTTGTTGCCACCGCTTCACTCTGTGATAAAACTGAGTAGCTGTGTCCTTCCCACATTGCCCTCTCCAATTGCAGGTGGGGAAGTGAAGTCTCCTGCAAGTAAAGAACAGTTCATGCTACACTGCCATTTCTGTGGGATTCAAGTAAACTGTGTAATACAGGCGTTGCTCACCTGAAGAGTGCAGTGTCATCCACATGGCCGCTAATATGTAATGAAAACAAACTACAACAAAATAAGTAATGAAAACCACTCCCAAGGCGTATCTCAGGATCAGGCTCACAACAGGATCCCAGTACTGGGTCTATTTTGCTCTTGAATTACCTGTGGACACTTTTTATTAATCTTTTCGCTTGATTTCTTTGGTCTTCTTACAAAGTGCCTTTTTCCTTGAATTAGCCTCTAGTGATGCATACTTTTTGTATATACTTTTGCTGCCTCATCTTCTTTTACATTCCTGTTCTGCTGTTTCCATGCCGCTCGTTTTCATTTGTGTTTCAGCCATTCACTAGGTTGCATCCCCGGAGCCAGAAGTCCACAAGCGGCCAATCAATGTCAGACTGCCATGGAGCCCCCAGTCATGGGGGCCCTGCACTGCTGCTGGGTCTTTGTTCAGTAGTGTCAGTTCTGAACGAACATATGCAGGACACCACCTATAACACTATCAAATCAGAGCCTCTGAGTAAGATGGGGTGGCGATCACAAGGTCCCTCCAGTGTACTTTCTACCATAAATCTTGAGCCCCTAAGAGTTTGATACAAACTCATGACAAGTACAGAAGTTTAAGGAAACTCGAAATTGAGGTCACCACGAACAGAAGAACCGGAGGCAACGAATCATAGACAGTTTTCTTTTCTTGCAATGGCAGTGGGGATGATGAATGATGTTGCTTTGGAATCGCACATGCTTTGAGACAACTTGATTGGGTGTACTCTAAGCTTCCTATCACAATATTTCCTTGTGTCGACCAAGCCCATCTTTGGTGTTGACTAGATAATTTGAGCAACACTTTGAAAGTTGTGCATTCATAAAGGAGATGAAAGCTTGACTGTGTGAGACCGCAGTCTTCTTAATAGGTCGCTCTGGGCATCTGCCTGTTGGCATCCAAAAATCCATAATGACTCATTGGATTTAAACCTGTGACCTTCCAATCCGTAACCACTGTGCCATGGTGGTGTCTGTATCCCTCAAATTTCTTCCTTGAGTTTTTAGCCAGAAAATGTGATCCTCTGGACTCTTCTCATGGGTTTAGGTTTTATTCTCCCTTAGACAAAGTTCCTTGAGGTATTCATAGCAGATTCTGGATCCTTTGCCTCTGTGCTCAAGGACAACTCAAATACACTAAATATGGCTGGTGATTCTTCTCTGGATGATTTCTGTGCTTGTGAACTCGGTGCTTTATTCAGAGTCTTCATTGCCACCTGACCCCTCTGCATTATATATCTCTACCACTGCTCTGAAAATCTTTTATTGACTTTTATCAAAGCAATTGTACAGCTGATATAACTGATGCTCCTCCTTTGCAGGTGAAGATGACCATGACTTCAAATTACTGGAGGAGAAGGGTGGGAAGATGGCTGATGAGGCTGATCTTTGCCTGCAGGAAATGTCTGTTGCAGTGAGGACAACAGGAGATATCAGGGGCTGAACCAGGCTGGGAGGTGGAGCTCTCAGTATTTCCTTTTCTGGCGTCCTCTGTTCTTAATCCCTGATGCTTCTCTCTTCAAACTTAGATACTCCAGATCTTCCGAGGGAGTGTCAGACAGGAACGGTCCTCTGTAGTCACCTCCCAGGTGGAATGGGTGATGTCCAGTCACAAAGCTTCAGAGATTCCTTCAACATAATTATCTTTGTACCGTGTCTTTGATCTGCTGGGTAAACACTTGCCTGTACATGGCTCGCCATAGAGTCTCTCTGGGAGGCAACAATGCTTCATGCAGTGAATGTGGCCACCCCACCAGAGCTGAGAGCACAGTAGGACAATATGGATTCTCTCTATCTTGCCACACTTGAGCACTGAGGTCTGGGATTCTGTCTTGCTACTTGACACGGAGCAGGTCAACCCTAAGGCATTTCCTGTGGAAAGCATTGAGCTATTTAAATATTTAGATGTGGCCTGTGTGGTCGGCGGGGCTATAAGCAACATGATTGGATTGTATTGGGGCTATTTAGTATGCTGGCAGTAGGTGTTCCTCATCTTCCCATGCAAATTCATCTTACCCCATCACACCTTTAGTCTCTGAGTTCTCCTACAATCCAGTACATAAAATATAGCAGACAATTTCTTTGTAATTGTTTGACAAGCATAATTGTTGGACAGAATTATCAAACATCTCCGCTCTCGTATGCCTGTATTCTTTATAAGATATTATTGTCTAAATGCTGTGAAGAGTCATGAGCGAATTCAGTAGGTATTATGTATTGGGATTTGCAAAGGGAGATCTGGGTGTGTTTTAAACAAAATTGAGAAGGTTGTTTCATCGGGGAGTCTTGAGTATTTTGCCAACAAAGCACTACACAAGTCGGATTGCTATGGTCCAATATAACAACTATACTGGAAAAAAAAATCAAGGTAAACGTTTTATTTGTGTGATCTCTGTTACGGTTGTTAATGAAGTCTTCTGTGATGACAAAGATATCTATTGTTGGGCCTTTTTCTCCTTTACTGACAGACCATTGCTGAGTTGTGTGTTATATTGTGCAATACTTTCCCAGGTCAACTGTCTGTGTTTATTCTAAATGGTTGAGATCTATAAAGAAGCAAAAAACGTGTATATCTAAGCATTCAGTTTTACTAACAGATTGATTACAATTTGTTTAGGACATTCCCTGTGTTAGTGTGCCAGTAATTTTCCATATAAATTGCAGAGAAGAGATCTGATACGTGCTGACTTACAGCTGTAGATGACCTGTTTGCATTGTATCCAGGGTTTCTTCAGACCAAATGAAGGTGGTGGCTCTGAGTAGGCAATAGAAAGATTATCCTCTACTGTAGCTTTCACATGACCTCTGAGGCTTCTGATGCCGATTGGTTTGTGTTTCAAAGTAGTTGTTTACACACAGCATATCCAGTTTCTTTTTGGTATGTCACAGAAGGGTCAGTTGGCTTAATCTTTTTTGTCTTTATGTCAAATGTTCTCCATCTGTCTTTATTTGATAGGGCCATCTTTGCCACCTGGCCCCATCTGCGCCATATGTTAATCGCAAAAATTCGTCATGAACTTTTAACTAAATAATTATGACTAGGGTTTGCAAGAAATGAGTATTTCTAGCCCTGTTGGGTCCTTGAATGGTATATGGAATGCTTGTTGTTCATTTGTGTTTAATTTGTTACTGAAACAGTTGGGCTTTGAAAATGTTGAATTATCTATGGATGGTTTTTTTTATATGTTGTCAAATGTCTGTGGTGGTCTTTTTAATATGGAATGTTTTTGTTCTGGGTTTTTTTCTTCAAGGAGGTGTCACAAAAAATGGAATACATGTTACACCATTTTTTTCATTGTACAATGCATAACTCTGGTCTCTAAGTTTGTCATCAGTGCTTCTGTCTTGTCAGTATCCTCCATAAACACCATATTTTTTTTAATACAACATACTATCATACACTTCGTCGTTTAAGACTGAGTGTACAGTCTCGTTATAAAGACTTACAGTGGAGAAGAGTAGGAAAACGCTGTGGAAAATTGACGGATCTTTGAACTGTTTGAGTTTCAGGCAAAAAACCCGTGTACCCTTCCTACCCTAGTGGATCACTATCCATTCAGCTGTTCCAGCCCCAACTTCAGGGAAAGAGGGAACAATGATGTATGTGGAGGGGCTGTTAAAGACACTGGTGATGTGGAGGGGCTACCCAAGAATGAAATTTGATCAATATAGCTAATCACAAATTTTCTGCTTAAAAG
Organism: Stramonita haemastoma; assembly: GCA_030674155.1. NCBI lineage: Eukaryota > Metazoa > Mollusca > Gastropoda > Neogastropoda > Muricidae > Stramonita > Stramonita haemastoma. The sequence continues at coordinate 7,274,270 of CM060329.1, forward strand.
ACACAATGCACTCCTGCATGAAGTGATATAAACTTGTGATAGCTGCATAACTATACAATATAATAATATATATATATATATATATATTTTATATATATATATATATATATATAAATATATACACAGCCATCACATATAAGTTTGAGATGACAAACACCCACTTAAGGCAGCCAGTCAGAGATGTTATACTTGGAGATCACCGGGCACAGAATGATAAAAATTAAACCATTACATAACTGATAAAAGATGGCAATCAGCAGTTTTACACTCAAAGATTCAAACTAGCCTAGCACAGAATGTGACATAGATGACATACTCATTTTTAAAAACATGATTAAAAACTATCAAATTTACGACCAAAAAAAAAACCCTAAACCATCCATTAAATTTGACACTAAAAAAAATTCAGACTTCACCTTAGTGTATCCAAATTGAAAGGATAAGAAGTGTTTGTCAGCATATCCCCAACAACACGTATCACATAACGAAACATCTTCATGTTGCTGGAATAAAGTCCGGCGAAAAAGAGTGGTAGTTCTTCAGGCAAAAATCAACTTTACCTTTGTTTTGAAATTAAGAAAAGTATGTTTTGTCGTATTCATCTTTCAGAACCTTTCAAAGTATTTGACAGATGAAGTGCACATTCCACTCAGCTCCTCCTCTGAAGTCAGAGTATGGCAGCCTATATGGCGAGGTACTTGAAAACAGTCATACATGCAAACTTTTCATTCAGTTTGTAATTTTTTAATCTCACAGTGATTCCCAGGTGGGATGAGTGAGTCAGAGTGCACATTCTGGGTGACCCTCAGAGTGTTAAACTGGGGAACCAACAACACAACAACGGCTAAGCTCTTATTTGTTTTGTGGTTTTTTTCTTTTTTTTACTTCGTATTGGGTAAGGTTTCTATACTGTTCACACCTTTTTTTTCCAATCTCTTCACGTCCCCATGTCCGTTAGGTCATCACATCTTCAGGGTCAGATGTGGGCATGGAGTCTTTCAAAATCATGTCACCTTGGGGCCATCAGTGCTGCTGCTGGGTCACTTTAGTGTGTACAAACTGAGCTAACACACGCAGGGTACCGCCTACAAATCTCCCTACCAACCACAATAACAGCTTAGTCGTGGAGCTGCACTGAGTGAAACGTCTACCAGGGATGTGACCACAACGTCCGTCCAACAACTTGCTCGTCTCGTGAACCTCAAGCCCTGAAGGCTTCTGACACCACCTCACTCCAGGCACAGCAGTGTAGAAGAAACCAAAAACTGGGGTCAACGTGAGACGAGGGCTCACAAGGGCCATGAATGAGAGTCCAGTTTCTTTCATTGAACGATGAACCAATCAAATCACAATGATGCCATAATAATGCTGTCGATTTGCATTTACTTTCAGATAACTTGACAAGGCTGTAATCTACACTTTCTATCATGATAATTATATCCTGGCACCAAGAGGGCAGTACTCTCAAAATTGCATCCGAAAAGAAAATTATTTTTTCTTCGCTCAACTGTTTAGGCTACCTAAAATTAAGACACATTTGGAGTTGCCTGAACCAATGTATGTAAGTCTAGTTTATTTTTTCCAGTTCCTCAGCTAGACCCCCAAAAATAACCAAGGCAAAATATTCCCCAAAATCAAGTTAAGCAGCATCGAGCGTGGTTACCAGTTGGATGGGTGACCATTTGCGCACCTTGGCTTCAGTACACTTCCCCCAGTTCACCCAGCTGTAAATGGCTACTTGCCCTCTTTAGGGTCAGGGAAGGTAAAGCAGCCAGGGAGAGGAGATGGGCGCCGCCCTCAATATGCTGGCCCCTAGAGATGCTGAGGTCTCTGACGCCTCGCTCCCCTACAACCGCCTGGGTTTGGGATACCTTTACCCTTTTTTTTTTTTTACCTTTTTACTGTTTTTAGCCACGGTTGAGCTAGTTCTGCAATCTGGCTTTGGGGATTGTCTAAGCACAACATGTGTACATTATCATTATCCGTTTTATTCTCGTTTTGTGATCAGTTCCTACCAGTACGCAACGCCCTGCTCTTGGAAAAAAAACGCTTGTTGAAGAAGGTTCCCCACAGTGCAGGATCCTCTCCCCTGAAGGTCGTTCCAATAAACTCCACACACGCAGAAATTTCCCCTCACGTTAAAACCTGTTCTGAGTTTTGGAAAAGTAAACCACTTATATTGATGGGAACTGATGAACAGATTTATAAGATATTACCCCAAAAAAAAAAAATATATATATATGCACAAAGGAACGTGATATAAAGAACAAAGCACATAGGTGCGTATTCCATTATGCCACTTGGAAGGGGCACACAACACACACACACACACACACATGTGCGCACGTGTGCATATATCAGTCAGTCAGTTCACAGTCGGATTGTGATTGTCCATCCGAACCGTTTACCCTAACTAAACAATATTACAATAAAATTGACGAGACGTGATATATATATTTCTTCGTTTCTCTTGGAAGGTTCAAATAACTGGATAAGAAGCAAAAATGCAGTAGCTTTCCTGATTCATAGTCATGGTTTCTTCCCTGTTTTCTTTGTTTTCTAGCACCTTTTGTCCTGTGGGAGAAAAGTCAGAAATTTTATTGTAGCCATCAAATTGATGATGATATTGCAGCATTTTTAAAATTCAAACTTCAAGTGTTTGGAGGTTGAATATTGTTGCTTCAGAAATTTGTTTTTCATGTTTTGATTTTCGGAAATCATCATTTAACTGTGCCCTCTTAATAGACAAAGATGGGAAATTAATGCAACTCGGTTCAGATACAGCATTATAGTAGGTGTGTGTGTTTTCAGATTGTGGTGTATTGATTTGAACTTGCTCAATCTTCTATTCTGGTTACAAAAATCTTGACCGAAACTACCATTGTTGATTGCTCGCTCAAATGATGATCATATGTGCGCATGTATGTATCGATACATAGATACATACCGTGTGAAATCCATATTGGTTAAGTTATCTTTGTTCATGTTTGATTGGTTTCATTGTCACAGATTTTTGTGTGGTTTTAAAATTGGATCTTGATATTGAATTCCTGGTGTCATGTTTATGATTACTGTCAGTGCTATATATTTGCTTTTTTTTCTTACTGCGTGGGGCTGTAACATTAAGATATACTCTCTCTCTCTCTCTCTCTCTCTCTCTCTCTCTCTCTCTCTCTCTCTCTATCTCTATCTCTCTCTCTCTCTCTCTCTGAGTGGAGGGAATAGAATTTGGCATTTACAATTTGGTTTATTGTGACTAATAATATATAATTTACATTGACTGTAAGAAGTGCTCCTACTGAACGTGATATATAGGTGTTTCTTTAAATCATCATTAATCTAGAAAGTAAAACAAAACTGTTGCAGTATTTTGTAATTATAAAACTTGTTTCTATTTGAATTAAAGGTTTCTGTTCAGAATTGGGTTAGGTTTTTCCATCATAATTGTCAACACTTTACGGAAAACATAAATCTGTTTCCAGGAATGGCATCAGGTACATTTACCATGAAAGTTCATGTTCATAAACATTGATGTTTCTTTTGCAACTAATGATCTTTTTTGCGGCCAAAATGCCTTTCTCCTGCCTTTTAAGTTTTAAAGCACTCTCCCTTTTACACAAAAGGTCTTTGAGCAACAAATTTCAGATGAACACATTTATTAATGGCGAGTTATGGTGAAGAAGACTTGAAAGGCGAAAGAGCATAAATCTTAAAAAAAAAAAAAAAAAAAAAGAAAGAAAGAAAGAAAAGAGACTTTGGTATATTTATTTGTCTTTTCCAGCTTTACAAAACCTTTCATTGCACGCAAAAAAACAGTTTAAAATATCAGCTGTACGTTTGTGATTGAAAACACATAATTATCTTGGGGGGGGGGTAAAAATCCCATTTTTAGCCTAACGTTTCCATTACAAAAATTTGCCTATGTGCTTTGAACGCATCCAACCTTAAACAGTATAAATCCTTGGTTCTTCATCAGTTTGGTGTCCAAACGTGTGAAAGCTGTGTTAGTTTTACGTGAACTTACTGAAATACTGGGTGGCATTCCTCTGAAGTCAGAGTATGGCTGCCTGTATGGCGAGGTACTTGAAATCAGTTGTACACCAAACTTCTCATTCAGCGTGGCAATTTCAATCTCACAGTGATTCCCAGGTGGGTTGAGTGAGTGAGTCAGAGTGCACATCCTAGGTGTTCCCCCAGAGCTGGGGAACCCACAACAAAAACAACTGAGCAGCATTCATACAAATGCAACCTTATTTCAGAACAGCCAACTAGCCAAGCTAGAAGACAAAATCACTTTTCTGAAAAGCTGCTCTCAGAGAAGACTGGTCATCGGTCCAACTACAAGCTGAAGAGCTCCCCACAAAGAAGGGTGACTGGTAGTGTATAGGTGGTCACAGATGGAATCATTGAGAAGATTCCTGCATTTGAAAACAAAGGAAAGTTATGTGAAAAACCGCCTGAGAAGGAAAGCAGAGTTGGGGGCATCTACAAAACAGAAGTATGAAATAGCCTTTAGGGGGAAAAAAAACCAAAACATTATGAAATCTGTCAGCTTTAGGCAACACTATCACTATCAGAGTGAACGTTTGTTGTTAATATCGCTCATATGGTGAAACAATGTTGATATCATTAACTTCAGGTTTGAGACCAAAATGTCGCTCACAGGCAAAAAGCATCAGGTTGATATTCTGCAGGTCTGGGCCAGTCTGCTTGTGGGTTAGACAACTGAAAAACAGGCAGATTTCGAAACTGCTCAATGAGATGAATTGTGTACAGACTATATGTGGAATCTTGATAGGATCATACCATCTTATTAAGGAATTTGTTGAAGACCATGACGTGCTTGGACAGTAGCCAAAAAAGAACTAATCATTTTTTCACTCTGGGAAGAACCAGAGAAGGCAGCGAGCTGGTACAACTGCCAGGTTGCAAAAGATTAAATAGTAATACCCTGTCAACTGTCTTAATTGCCGCCGCTGTAGTCTAGTGGTTAGGGCGTTGGACTCGTAATCTAAAGGTTGCGGGTTCGATCCCAGCTTTCGGCTATGGCGTTGTGCCCTTGGAAAAGGCACTTTATGGCTATTTTCTCACCCCACCCAGGTGTAAAAGGGGTACCAACCTTGTGTTGGGGTTTAGCCCTGCGATAGACTGGCGTCCTATCCAGGGGGGAGTCTATGACTCTCAGTCGCTTAACGCCACAGAAACCGGGATAAGCACCGGCCTGATGAGCTTTAGGCTCGGGACCTACTTTCTAACTGTTTTGATATCAATTGGCTTTTTTTTTTTATAAAAACGGAAATTGACATAAAACACTGCAGAAAATCTTAGCTTTATAATTTCTAACATGAGCAACTGTGACATTGTGGATGTTCACCATAGCCAAGGAGTGTCTGTGTTGCACTACAGCTCCACATAGAGACTGGATTGCAACAACAACAACAAAAGATATATACAGAAATGTTAAAAAGGTCATCCTCAAAGTCGTTCAACACACCCTTAACCTTTTTTTTGCAAGGTAGATAATGTTGTGTAGACAGAATCAAGTTTTTTAAAAAAAAAACAGCTGAAGCATAGACCCTTAAGAAATATGAAGGATGTTCTTTAAAGCTGACACTCTTTTTTGAGAAAAAGATTTGTTCGTGGAACACATCCATTCACATCATGTAAGTTCAAAGAAAAGGGGGTTTACGGCAGAACGGCATAAGCCATGACCAGGGAAAACCAGAGGAAAGCAACCTTCAGTGCTGCAAAAGTCATCTTCCTCAAGTTTCTGTAGCCCCACCCATGCTCCAAGATCTTACATCCTGCTAGCTAAAGTCCTTCCAAGCGAAGGACCAAAAGTGTGTGTGTGTGGAAGGGGACAGAATGGGTGGTGTTAGTCCAGATAATAGCAAGTGGGAAAAGAGCAGCTCAGTGGTCAGAGCACTCACTTTCCCCAAGCTAAGGTTAAGCAGCATTGAGCGTGGTTACCAATTGGATGAGTAACCGTTTGGGCACATTGGCTTCAGTACAGTTCACCATGCTGTAAATGGGTACCTGCCCTCTTTTGGGTCGAGGAAGTTAAAGCAGCGAGGGAGAAAAGATGGGCTCCACTCTTAGTATACTGGCCCCTGGAGATGCTGAGGTCTGTGACATCTTGCTCTCCAACGGCATAGGCTATGGGAACACTTTTACCTGAATAAGTGCGTTAGCTTAACATCACTTGTCACCATTCATGTTCGTCCATTTTTTTTGTGATGTAAACTGCATTGCCAAGCCCTATACAATTTTCAACATCAATGTTCCAGTAAAATTCAAGTAAGTTGTATCTCTATATGTTCATCAGAACTGAGTTTTTTAAAAAAATTCTCCAAAATTTTTAAGGTACCTGTGTTTTTTCTAAAACATTTAAATTCATCCAATTGATGTAACTGCCTAAAATATTTAGGTATACTTTTCACCATGGACATGAATTTGCTGACTGAAATTATATTGTTATGCTTAACATGTCTCTGAAATTTCAAAGACAAATGACTTTTCTTTGGCTTTTTTTTTTTTTTCAAAGATTGTCTCCTTCATATTGTACATAAATTTGTGGGTGATCTTTTTTATCTAAATCAAAATGTTTTACTTGAGAAACATGGATTGTAAAATACTGTAATTGTGTTCATCATGAGATATTTATGACAGATTGTTGGTCTTGTTTAATATACATCTTGTGCACATTCAAGTATAATTATAATTTTGTTGTCAAATTTTGTGTGGCAAAATTTTCAGTTTCAATGCTGTCAGTGATAATAATTTCATTGGAAATGCGCTGTTGTGAAATACTGTCAGCTTCTTGTTTTAAACCAAAGTCTACTCACTTGGATCCAACTGGTGTGATTTAATCCAAGCATAAAAGTGGTTTTGTTTTTGCTGGATTAACTTGTTATGGAACTGAACAAATATTTGTTAATCTCTCTGTGTCTCTCTGTCTCTGTCTGTCTGTGTGTCTCTGTCTGTCTGTCTGTCTCTCTCTCTCTCTCTCTCTCTCTCTCTCCTCTCTCTCTCTCTCTCCTGTACCTACAATTATAAATAAAAGATTACATGAATGGGTTAAAGCAAATTAAATCCAACAGGTATAAAGGAAGGATAGTCCACAATAGATCACAATATTTGCGCTCCTTGTAGTTGTTTAGAAAGAGTTTCATAATAATCAGAAGTTAAATGTGTTGTTCATATATTGTGTAAAGGCTTTTTCATTTTCACAACAGGACATTATTATGGCACATTCGCATTGAAAAAAATTGAGGGAAAGGTAAACTAGAACCATACTTAGAAATCATGTGTTAGGATGTGAAATGCAAGACTCGATGAGGTTCAAGGTAAACTTGTTTTTATAAAAAAAATAATAAAAAGGGGGGGAGGGCATAAGCAGTCCTGTGTATTGTTTTCAATTTTTATAAATTCACTTGCTATGGAAGTTTTCAGAAATGGCAGACATACATACATGATACAACTTTTCCCCATCCCCCGACAGAATTCTTTACTTATTCTCCTGGGTTTTTTCAGCTGGTCTCAAAGTCCATTTGAACAAAAGTCATAATTATAATCGTCCTTGAAATTCCATGGCTGCTCACGGAGAAAAGGATGAATAATGGGGATATAATGCCTGTGCTTTAGCATAGTATAGGAATCTTTTTCCCCACTAAAGCTTAGCAATCAGAGGACAGAACAGTTTGTTACTTGTAATTTTATGTAAAGAATTGAGGTTTTTAAATAGTTCCTTTGGTTAGTTGATTGACACATTCAATGCACAAATAGGCGCTTTGATTTGTGTACTCTACAAGATTCAGCGCTATATAAATCCCATATATTATTAAATACAACTCGTAGTTTTATATGGTTCTGAGATTTGGGGCTTGGATACAAAAGCAATATATAAGGATCAATGTGCTTTGGAGAAAATGTTTAGGAGTAAATAAACAAATAAACGAACGTCAAATAATCTTGTCTACAGCAAAATAATTCTGCTGTACGATGAACTTGGTTTTGGTTGAAAGTGTTGAACATGGAAGAGCACATACTGCGTTCCAAATCTTATCCCGTTAACAAATAAAATCATAGGATGCTTTTTTATTTAGATGTGCGCTCTCTCTCTCTGTCTCTCTGTCTCTGTCTCTGTCTCTCTCTCTCTCTCTCTCTCTCTCTCTCTCTCCTCTCTCTCTC
>CM060329.1:7287459-7292459 GCA_030674155.1 Stramonita haemastoma
GGACTGGATTTAAAAAGCAGGTGGGTGCTTATTCATTATCCTCGAAATAAAAGAATTTGATTCGATTAGATTTGATTTCTCTCTCTCTCTCTCTCTCTCTCTCTCCTCTCTCTCCTCTCTCTCTCTCTCTCTCTCTCTCTCTCTCTCTCTCTCTCTCTCTCTGGGTTGGTCACGAGACGCGAAGCGGACAGGGCGTACATTTTCTGTGAGCTACAGTAAAACTCGTAATTCATACAAAAATGCCAGTTACTGGACTTCCAGCGGCTGTGGAGAGGACCTTAGGCGCCCTGCTGACTGACAATGCAGTCTCCAGCTGGAAAGTGGCAGGAGAAGGGGACAGCGTGGTTTTTGTCTTGCGACTTAAACCAGTGGACACAGCAGTGTCAACCAACATGGCGGATCCAACAGTGAATCGCAGCACACAAGTACAATACTATAGGAAAAAATCCTACTCCCAAACCCGCAGGGATCTGGAACGCTCTCGAAAGCATAAAGAGAAGCAGGCAAGTGTTTTGTGTGAAAGTGACTGTGTCTTCAGTGCCTCGAGTCCACCTGACAAAAGTGTAGAACAGCAGAATGCAGCATGCGCAGATAGTCCACCTGACAAAAGTGTAGAACAGCAGAATGCAGCATGCGCAGATACGCATAGAGTAGACCTACCAACAGCACACACACAGGACATCAACACAAAAACATCAGTTAAGTTGCTATCATCGGTTGATTTAGAACCTCCCTGTATGTCTGATTGTAGTGACTGTGCTGATATGTGTGTTTTGCAGCCTGAGGTGAACGATGATAATATTGTTGGTGCATTCGACAAAGGAAATGTCAAACAGTATGTGGCTACTCTAACTGATAGATCCATACAGAAAAGGCTGAGAGACAGACAAAGAAATACACACTTTAGAAAATCTGTCCTACATCATTCAGATGGTGAAGATATTGTGACCTGTGAGTCAGATGACATTGTGATCCAGTACGCATGCGAACCAGACACTGAGCCAGTATGTGTGTACTGGTTTGTCAAACAGCAAGAGAAAAACATGTTGAAAGAGGAACGTGTCAAACTCGCCAGTTTGCCGAATGGGAAGCGAATCCAGAACACACTACACACGGAGACCCTATGCATGCTTCAAGGGACTTGGCGACACTTAGAGAACTATTACATCACTTTCTTGGCTAGCCTAGGCGGAGGGCGTGTGACAATGACTGGACGAAAGAAAGGCTCGGTATGCCGTAACATATCCGGACTGTAAAGAGTGTCGTGTCTCGATGTACATTACAAATCAATGCTGTGGTTTCCATGGCATGGAATGGTGCTGTGTGTCAGCTTAAAGCAATTATCGTTATCCTTATTCGGCAACCCCCTTCATGTATGGGCCAGTAGCCTTTTTTCATGAATAAACCTTTCGAGTTCGAGTTCGAGTTCTCTCTCTCTCTCTCTCTCTCTGAGTGACTTCCCTTGCTTGGTAACCAGCAGGATGTGCTTCAAACAGGAGTTATTCTAAATTAAAGGTAACCGGACGGGATAGCGCAGTGGTCAGAGCGCTCGCTTTCCACCAGCCAAGGTTAAGCAGCATCGAGTGTGGTTACCAAGTGGATGGGTGACCGCATTGGCTTCAGTACAGTCCCCCAGTTCATCCAGCTGTAAATGGGTACCTGCCCTCTTTAAGGTCAGGTAAGGTAAAGCAACGAGGGAGAGGAGATGGGTGCCTAGAGTAGCTGAGGTCTCTGATGCCTCGCTCCTCTACGACCACATAGGTTATGGGACACCTTTACCTTTACCTTTTACCTTACCAACAGTGCAGAGCCGTCGCCACACGCATACACACACACAAAATTAACACACAAGCACTTGCGCAAACACTCATGCACGCTCGAATACACAACCCAAGTATAAGGTGCATATCGGGAAGATGTGACAAGAGGCTGGTTTGAGTCCATCCTACCTTTTGCAAAGTAACAGATCCTACGGCAACAACAGAGTGCTCTACTGTATGCATACATTTTTACCAGCATCTTTGATATGGGTGGCACTGTGTCGTGTGGCGACACCACAGCCCCGAAGAGGGCAGCCTGGCTCGAATAAAGCAAGTATGTCGGGACGAAAGCTGGTACAGTGTACGCAATAATACCTTGTATTACACATAATAAAAATGATAATTTACAATATGATGCACCACAGCAAAGCGCAAGGTCGCCGCCACATGCACACAAACAAATAAATGCACACACGAACATGAGCCCACACAGGCATGTGCCCCTGTATACATACCCCTTAAGAATAAGGGGCACTTTGAAAAGATGTGACAAAGGACCGGTTTGAGTCCCGTCCTACCCCGACTTTTGCGCAGTTACAGAGCCCACGGCGCCAAGAGAGTGCTCTACTGTATGCATTCCCACTTTACAAGAATTATTTTTATATGCAAGGCGCAGGTCTTGGACTACACAGCCCCCAAGACGGCAGCCTGGCTTGAATATAGTCAGTTTGTCGGAACGAAAGCTGGCACAGTGTACTCGGCTATACATATTATTACATATATTATATTGATAACGTAACATATGATGCACAACAGCACAGTGTAGGACCGTTGCCACACACACACACACAAAAAAAAACTCACAAGCACAAGCGCTGTCACATATGCAAGCACCCATAAAGGTATGTAAAGGAAAAGGTAAAGTTATCCCGTGACCTATTTGGTCGTAGGAAAGTGGGGCATCAGAGACCTCAGCTTCTCTAGGACCCAGTATGATAAGGATGGCGCCCATCTCCTCTCTCCCTCGCTGCTTTACCTTCCCTGACCCTAAAGAGGGCAGATACCCATTTACAGCTAAGTGAACTGGAGAGACTATACTGCAGTCTAGGCACGCAAACAGTCACCCATCCAACTGGTGACCACGCTCGACACTGCTTAACTCTTGACTTGGGGAAAGCCAGCGCTCTGACCCCTTAGCTATCCTGCGCCCACCCACCCCCCACCCACCCAAATAATAATAATAATAATAATAATAATAATAATAATAATAATAATAATAATAATAACAATAATAATAATAATAATAATAATAACAAACAAACAAACAAACAAGGTACATATGGAGAAAATGTGACAAAATGCCTGTTTTGAGTCACGTCCTTCCCGGACGTTTGCGCAGTAAAAGAGCCTACGGCACCATAGGAGTGCTCTACTGTATGCACACACTTTACTACCATCTTTGATATGGGTGGCGCTGTTCGTGTGGCTACACCACAGCCCGGAAGAGGGCAGCCTGGCTTGAAGATAAACGAGGAACCCTATTGGTCCTGTCATAAACAGATCACAGTCTTCAGTCCTGATAGTGTGATAAGACATACATGTGTTATGAACTTGATTATATAGAAAAATGTAGGCTAGATAGTGAAAGTTGCCTTCTTAGCCCCAAATATTTGACTATCCTCGTTATTATGTGTATTTGCCTCACAGCTCAGAATCCCTTTATGGTGAAAGCCAACAGACTCCCATCCCACACCCCACCCCCTACACACGCGCGCGCGCGCGCCCCACACACACACACACACACACACACACACACACACACACACACACACATCACCACCACCACCACCACCACCACCACCACCACCCTGCACCACCACCACCACCATCACCACCACCCTTGTTTGTTGGGGTGGTATTTAGTTTGTTATTGTTTTATTTTATTAAACAGTCGGAGCATTTCCTGCTTGTAACCATTATCTCCAATTGCCTTCTCCTTTGCCCGTTTGAATTGGAATGGATCTGTCGTTTATGTCCCACCCAAGACATTGAAGATTTTAGGAACTTTTCCACAGCTGGAGCTTTTCTGTTGTCTCCCCTGTGTGACTGACATTAATTGCCTCCCCTCTCTGCAGCGTCACTTGCTAAACCCGACCACGGCAATTCGCATTTCCGAAAATAAACAGTTTGGCGAAAGCGTGTCTTTTTACTTCATCAAACATTTCTGATTCTTCCTCGCAGTGAGTGTTCTGCTCAGACTGAATAAAGATATAAAAAGTCATCCAAAAAAATGTTTGAAATAAACTTAAGACAGAAAGGAAACTAAATAGGAAGGGGAAAAAATACATCGTCTTGAATTGCCATTTATGCCAATTTTCTCATTTCCTTTAATAGAAACTGTGCATTTCGCTTAAGGTGAAGTCAATGGCCGACACACTGGAAATTCAAGAGACTAAATAACTAATAACAACGCGGTAATATGGTTTTGTGCACTCCTAACTCGGCCTTGCTTCCGCCTTGCTTCCAAGATAGACAATTATCAGGCAAAAGAGGTAAAGACAGGTGGTGGTGAGTCATACATGTTCTTTGTTGTTTTTTTGTGTGTTTTTTTTACTTTGTGAGATCAGATATTTATAATTTCCTGTCATCAACTACGATGTGATAGAATCACATATGTGGCCTCAGGAGTACTGAATAGGGAATCTTTGTTTTCCTACTCCTGAAGTTACCTAATATGCCCCTGTGCCATTGAGTTCACTCAGAGAGAGAAAGAGATTGGTTAATTGATAATCTGTATTCCCAAGGATTACAGATAAGTAGTGACATACTTTTTACACACACACACACACACACACACACACACACACACACACACAACACACACAGGCGGACAGACCAACAAACAGTGAGAGAGAAAGAAAGAGTATTCACTCAGTAATACATTATAGAATAGAATGACTGGTGCCTTTTCAATATCTTTCAGGTCTTCTGCAGTCGAATAAAAGTAAGAAGATAAAAATTGTCGAAATTTGGGAAATGCCTCTGTCTAAATATGATCTTGCCTCTTGTTTTTTTTAATTAATCGTGTGTGTGTGTTTTAAGCCAACTTTGGTTTGGTCAAGTTTATTTATTGTGTAATATTTGTGCATTGTGCGCCTATTCTTAGCTTTCTTTGCGAAACACTTTGCAAATACTGCTAGCTAAACACTGTGAAAACCACAGGCATGGTATTAAATGTAT
>CM060329.1:7299959-7319959 GCA_030674155.1 Stramonita haemastoma
CGTGCAAGGCAGACTGACAGTCAGGCAGACAGACAAGCAAACAACAACAGATCTTTCACCAAGATTAAACTTCCGGAGGGAGGAAGCCAAAGGGAGATAATCGTTGCAGTGGGCGCCGTGCCTGGCCGTAAAGAAAGACGAGTTGTTGCTCTTTTGACGTGGGAGGAAACCAATCAGGGACAAGAAAATATTGACGTCACTGGATATTAGGGACAGGACTGCCAGATTGTTGTTTGCTTTGTGCTTTATTTAAACGGTGCGTGCGTGTGTGTGTGTGTGTGTGTGTGTGTGTGTGTGTGTGTGTGTGTGTGTGTGTGTGTGTGTGTGTGTGCGCGGAGAATGTACAAATACACACACACACACACACACACACACACACACACACACACACACACACACACACACACACACACACACACACACACAATTTATAATTATCATAGACTGATAGGCAGAATGTAAAGACTAACCCTCAGAAGTCAGAACAGAAACCCCATCCTCCAATTGCTGCTTCTTTCACCCCACCCCCTCCCTACCTCTGTCTCCTTCGCCCACTTAAAAAAAAAAAAAAAAAAAAAAACTGCCACTGATATGGTGTTCTTTTTTTCTGTCTGTCTGTCTTTCTTTCTTTTTTCTTTCTTTCAGAAGTGTCACCTTGTCTTTCTTTCTAACCTCTTACAAACTGCATGGGGCTAGGCTACAGAAGTGGAGAATTCTGTTGTAGCTGAATTTCATCATATGATATTGTTGGCTTTTTTTTTCTTTTGTCTGCTCAAACCATAACTGTCTGTGTCTGTCTGTCTGTCTGTCTGTCTGTCTGTCTGTCTGTCTGTCTGTCTGTCTCTCTCTCTCTCTCTCTCTCTCTCTCTCTCTCTCTCTCTCTCTCTCTCTCTCTCTCTCGGTGGGGACTGGATGTAAAAAAGCACATGTGTGCTTATCTATTATCCTCGAATAAAAGAATTTTGCCTTGCCTTGCCTTGCCTTGCCTTGCCTTGCCTCTCTCTCTCTCTCTCTCTCTCTCTCTCTCTCTCTCTCTCTCTCTCTCTCTCCTCTCTCTCTCTCTCTCTCTCTCTCTCCTCTGTGTGCGCGCGCGCGTGTATGCGCGTACGTGTGTGTGTATGCATGTGTGCGTACGTGTGTGTAAATCACTGATAGATAGCTGAGTCGGACAGACACAAACAAACAGTATACCACAACACACACACACACACACACACACACACACACACACACACACACACACACACACACACACACACCTCTATCACAAATCACACAATCTCAACAAACACACGTTCATCACCCAGAAAGCATCCGCCGTAAAACACAACAGGAGACGGAAGTAAGACAGGCACATGCGCATGAAGTTACGGCAGTAAATCTGCAAGTGCAACAAAACGTCAGTTAGAGGCAGTACTTGTTAGGATGTTATTGTTGTTGTTGTTTTTTGCAGTGTGTGTGTGTGTGTGTGTGTGTGTGTGTGTGTGTGTGTGTGTGTGTGTGTGTGTGTGTGTGTGTGTGTGTGTGTGTGTGTGTGAGAGAGAGAGAGAGAGAGAGAGAGAGAGAGAGACAGAGACAGAGACAGAGACAGAGAGACAGAGAGAGAGAGAGAGTGAGAGAGAGAAGAGAAGAAGAGAGAGAGAGAGAGAGAGAGAGAGAGAGAGAGAGAGAGAGAGAGAGAGAGAGAGAGAGAGAGAGAGAGAGAGAGAGAGAGAGAGAGAGAGAGAGAGAGAGAGAATACGAATACGAATACGAATACGAAATGTTTATTCAGATTAGGCCATAGCCCCCAACTGAAGGGGTGATCATTTACATACCAATGTAAATCATTGCATTTCAATCAGAAAATATAAAACCAAATCATATCATGTAATACCTTACGACATAGCAGCATCCAGTCGTTTTAAGGCTTTATAAATGTACAATGCCAAGTTATTCAACACATTTTCATTTTTCGATGCCATAAGTACATTGAACCGGAAACGACACGGGTCTTTATAATATTTTGGTTGGATAAGTTTGATCCTCAGGTCAGAAAGAGCAGGACAACACAACACAAAGTGTATTTCATTTCTTCTGAGCTGTGGCATAGACGGCATATTGTTTTATCCGTTAACCTGTTGTATCTAAACCGATGACTTGCAATAGCTGATACACCAAATCTAAATTTTGTCAAAGCACTTTTAACATATCTGTTCATTACAATTTCGGTATATGGTTCAACACTATTTGTAACTTTAAACATACTATATTCCCTAAATCTACTACTGTTTTCTACATGGTTATGCCAGTCCTGCCACCTGCAGTCAATGATTCTTTGTTTGAAACATTTGATAAAGCTCCCAACATCCTCAACACCCTGATTATCCCAAACATATGCAAATCCATAAGTACTTAGACACATCCGCACATTTGTAGCCCAAGTCTTCTTACCACTCATATCCAGATTATATAACATCTTATAAGCCCTGGTTGGCAGTCTATGATTTTCCTGTCTTGTTATCCTAAGCCAGTAAGTAATGCATTTCACATAAGAGTTAAGATATATTGGGTATCTTCCAACTTCTCCATAAATAAGATCATTTGGAGTTCGATTATCAACATTCATAAAACGTTTCAAGGCAAACAAATGAAGCCTTTCAATTTGGTTTCCGTTTTCAAAAGCCCATATTTCGGCACCATACTGTAGAATAGATTGAACCTGAGAATCAAACAATTTTACAAATACTTTCAATGAACTGCAATCAAGTCTATAAATAACTCTGAGAATAACAAGTACTGCTCTTTTTGCTCTATTCATTAAATCCTGGCATGCAAAAGTAAAACTTAGTCTAGTTGAAAAAAATATTCCAAGATATTTATAAGCATTTACTACTTTAACAATTTCAGTATTGTATTTCCAATGCTCATGACTAGCTAGATATCCCCCCTTACGAAAGACAATAATATTTGTTTTCTCCATATTTACCTTTAACTCCAATCTCGTTGCTGCATGATACAAACTGTTCATCTGTCTTTGTAAGCCTACGACAGTTGTTGATATCAAAATAATATCATCAGCAAAAAGTAACACAAATAATTCTATCACATCAAAAGAAACTCCATGTTTTCCATTTTCAATAATTTCTAAGGCAAGATCATTGACAAATAATGAAAACAATATCGGACTACACACATCTCCTTGCTTTACACCACTAGTACAATTTACAAAGTCAGATAATGTTGCTCCATTTCTCACTCTAGCCTTTACTTCTCTGTACATACTTTGTATACATCTGTGTAGTTTTCCTCTAACTCCATTTTTTAATAAAATAGGCCATAACAAATTTCTAGAAACAGAATCAAAAGCTTTTTGAAAATCAACAAAAGCAACATATAATTTGTGGTTCTGTGCAAATTGCTTTTGAACAGCAGCTAACAAGGTAAACATATGATCTACTGTACTATAATCCTTCTTGAATCCAGCTTGGTATTCGCCTGTAATATTATGCGTCATTACCCATTCTTGTAGTCTATTATTGACAACTGAACTATATATCTTACTCGCTATATTACACAGAGATATACCTCGATAATTGTTTGTGTCATTTACATTTCCCTTCTTGAACAGAGGCAGAATGATGGATTCCACCCAATCCTCTGGATAGATGCCATTGTCAAACAAATGGTTAAATAGCTTCACTAAAAAATTTAACACAGATTCACCTGAATATTTGAAAAACTCACCTATCAAGCCATCAGGACCTGCTGACTTACCGTTTTTTAATTTTCCAACTGCTACCATTATTTCCTGTGCTGTTATAGGGCTATCTAACAGTGTATCTCCCTCCCCTATGTCTTCAGTATCAACTGACTCAGTCACTTCCTTTTCCAATACATCTTTGAAATGATCGAACCACTGAGTTATAGATATTGTATTTTTTGGCTGAGATCTTTTACGTGATATTTTTCTTATAGTTTCCCAAAAGTTCGTCGGACTCTTTACGGCTGTCAGTAGTTCTTTTAAATGTAAGTCATTGTATTCCTTTTTCTTTCTTATAAGCATATTTTTATATTCTCTTCGTGCAATACAAAATGATGTCCTATCGTCTTTCTGTGATGAGCGTTTGAATTTTCTAAATAGTTGTCTTACTTTACGTCTTGATACTCTACATTCATGATCAAACCAGTCTTTCAGAGGCTGTTTATTAAACTGAATTTTTGTCTTCATATATTCTGCTTGATCTTTGATTATTTGATTAAAAGTGTTTATAGCTAAATTAACGTCACTATCAATCAAATCCACTGCCCTGTTCATATCATCTTTTACACATGTTGCATTCATTGAGTCAGTAAAGGTTTGAGCCAGTAAGGGTTTCCATCTATACTTAGTTATGAACTGATCTTCCCCTGCCTCCACACAACTTCTATTAGAGGTGCTCCTAACATCTATATCTAAACACAACAAAACAGGTAAATGATCTGAATCTATTCTGTCTAAAACTTGAAGTGTCATGTTATCACAAGCAAAATCAAAGAAAGGCACAGAAGTTAAGAAATAATCAATAACACTGCTCCCGTGGTCAGAAATATATGTGTAACAACCATTTTCATCGTTTTTTACAAACACCATTTAATATGTATAAACCCAATGCTGAACACATATTCAGTAATGTTCTACCATATGAATTTATTATAGTATCCTTAGATTGCCTTTTAATGTGATTTTCAGCATGTTTTGTACAATTTTCAGATAAACTGTTTTCATCCACAAAATTAGGTAAGCAGTCAGAAGTCCGAGCATTTAAATCCCCACACAGTACAATATCAATATCATCAAACATGAACATCTTTTTCAAAACGTTTTCTTCAAGTAAACTCATTCCATCCTCACAATCAAAATAAGAATAATACGGAGAATTTTCTGGTTGTAAGTAAGTACAAATAAATAAAACATTTCTTGAAAATGAAAAAAGTCTTTATCAAAAACAAAGCACACACAACAGTCACTACTATCATCAATACAGCGCACGTAAGGGAGAAAAACCTTACGCACAAGACAAATAATCCCCCCTGAACATCTCCCACGCTGTGTCAGTTTAACAGCTGGTTTCACAAAAATATCATGATCTTCAAATAAATCTGACTCAAATTTCTCGACAAACGTTTTCGACAAGACAAACAAAATCAAATGATTTGATAAAATTGACAAAATCAGCATCCTGAAGTTTTGAAGCAATACCACATACATTCCATTGCAAGAAAGACAATCTGTTTGCATCCCCATCCTCACTTCCCCCACTCCAGCTCCCACCA
Organism: Stramonita haemastoma; assembly: GCA_030674155.1. Classification (NCBI taxonomy): domain Eukaryota; kingdom Metazoa; phylum Mollusca; class Gastropoda; order Neogastropoda; family Muricidae; genus Stramonita; species Stramonita haemastoma. The sequence goes on from CM060329.1 coordinate 7,305,255, forward strand.
CTAAAGTCATCTTCCTCCCCCCTCCCGTTTAACTGACTATAATTACCTCCCTCTACCACGTCATCCTCACTCATCCCATCATGACTCTCCCCCACACCATCTGTTGCCTCATCCCCAGTGAAGTTAGAAACAATATTGTCCACATAGTTTTTCTCCATAATCACACGATCATCACTAACAACAACATGTCTCTCAACTCCACTAACTGTGGCATGCTCTTCACTGGTAGTACTTGGTGTATTTGTACATGGCAACAAAACAACTCTCTGTTGACACACGCTGTTATCTTTATCTGCGCACACGTTTCTATCATCAAGATCACATCGTCTTTTCTCAGTGAAATCAGCCTCTGAGTTACCATACATATTTGTTTTAAACATATTGTCAGTTTCCCCTCCCGAAAAAGCTTGCCTATCGGAAAAACCCGCTGTATCGGAAATACCGAGGGTATTTTTAGTAAACAACTTGCTGTCACCAGTGCAACCCCTCACCTCCCCACCTGTCCCCCTAGCACGTGCAACGTGACTGCCATCTATCACAGATGAAAAGGTTGACCCCAACAGAAGCCCTGACCTGTCACCCCGTGTGTGTGCATCGTTCGCTGCAGGTGTAGGTTTGGATTTTTCTTCCCCCCTGAAATAAGGAACATCATAAATATGTTTGTGTGTGGGTGTTCGTGCTTCGGTGACTGTTCCGAGGGGCCGGCCGACACGCTATCCAGCTTCCACCAGTCTGTCTTCCGCAGTGAGGTCGAACCGTTTCCCCTCGATGACCAGGTGGTCGTAGACCATGGTGGCTTTCTTCCCCTGCTCTCTGGCCCTCTTGAGGTGTGGAGTCAGCCTTCTTCTCAGCTCCCTGATTCTTGTGGAGAAATCTTGAGAGAGAGAGAGAGAGAGAGAGAGAAGAGGAGAGAGAGAGAGAGAGAGAGAGAGAGAGAGAGAGAGAGAAGAGAGAGAGAGAGAGAGAGAAGAGAAAAGAACTAAGTCAAGTCAAGTCAAAATAATCTTTATTGAATTTTTTTTTTTTTAATTCAGTTTTCACAAGTTTTTTTTTTTTCATCATGCCCTCCCAGTGTGTGTGTGTATGCATGAGTAAGTGTGTGTGCCTGCATGCGTGCAAGCGTGTGTGTGTGTGTGTGTGTGTGTGTGTGTGCGTGTCTGTCTATGTTCGTGCATGTGCGCATGCATGCCCCCCAAACGCGTGTTTGTATGTATATACATGTATTAATATGGCGCACAAGAACGTCTTTATCAGTATGTCTGACTGTATATCAGCTATGCGTGAGAGAGACAGAGCATCTCGAAATGCTGAAATGTTCATAAATATTGAGATTGCTAACAAGATGTCAGCCCTCACAGACATCAGTCTATCTGCATCCTCCCTTTACCCTGACGCAAACACAGTGTTGTCTGCTGCAAGATCTTGTAAAAACAAACACCCGTCTCCTTTAAGGCATAGTGTACACAATAAAACTGCACACGCAGGCAGTACACAGTATGCATGTGCACACACACACACAAGCACGTATGCACATACGCGCGCGCGCTCTGAGCATTAGAGCATTTATCTCTTCAAGTGTGCAGCACACATTTGCATGGAAGAGGACATGAAAGGGAAAGTCATTACAGAAGATTAAGAACTCTCTCTCTCCAGGGATAAACACAGTTCCAGATGTACAGACACAAACAGTTTCTTTGTGATGACAGCTATTGGAATATATTCGCAGGGGGGGGGGGTGAGGGAAATGGGGGCTCTCCCTCCTCCTTCTCTACCTCCTCCTGTTTCCCTAGACTCCTGCTGTGTGTTAATTAATCAGAGAAGCCACAGTGTGTAGACATAAACCTCCTGAACCACCTCACTCATTTCAGGCTACTCAGGGAGAGGTCGTGCATTAAGACAGGACCACAGCTGATTAATCTGGCTGCTTATGCTTTGCTCACTCTGTGTTGCCAAACAAAGAAGGAAAGAAGGAGGAACAAAGTCTTTTAAAATAAAGCGTTTTGATGGGAACACTGTTAAATTAAAGAATGCTTTTAGAAACAAAGAAGAGCATAGTGCAAACAATGAACAGAAAGTGAAATTCCTGAATGAAAGGGTAAAGGCAGAGAGAAGAAATATGGGGAGAAAAGTTACACTTCTTCTTCTTCTTCTTCTTCTTCTTCTTCTTCTTCTTCTTCTTCTTCTTCTTCTTCATCAATATCATCATCATCATCATCATCATCAACATCATCATCATCATCAACATCATCATCATCTTCTTCTTCTTCTTCTTCTTCTTCTTCTTCTTCTTCTTCTTCTTCTTCTTCTTCTTCTTCTTCTTTTACGCTCCCTGTAGACCATGTTAATTCTTTAATCTGGTCTGGATGGTGAAATCTTCAGTCTGTTGCAGTAACTCCGCCCTTCCCACAGTTTTTCCTGGAACTCTACTGGGCTGATCCACGTGTGGTGTCTCAGAGTGTTGAAGGTAGGACAGGACTGCAGGATATAGGAGGGGTTGTGGGCCTGTGCCACAGGGGCACTGGTCAGTGTGGGATATTTTTAAATGGTTGAGATGGGACAGGCGCTGGCAGTGTCTTTTTTCACGGTCTATATAATAATAATAATAATAATAATAATAATAATAATAATAATAATAATAATAATAATAATAATAATAATAATAATGATGATGATGATGATAATAATAATAATACATAGAATTTGTATAGCACTATATCTTGTAAAAACAAATCAAAGCGCTTGCATTCGACCTACACAAGGCACAATCAACAACAATTTGCAGTTTTAACTAATTCAAATATACACACACACGCACACACACACACGCACGAACGCACGCACGCAGCACGTGCGCGCGCACACACACCTACAACCTTATGCACTTTGGCAGGTGGATGTTGAAGGCAGGGACAGGTAAGAGATGGAAGCGGAAGGAGAAAAACTTAGGTTTGAAATAAGTGTGTCTTGAGGTTGGATTTAAAAGTGTCGTCAATATGGTGAGAAGTGACACAACTTTTTAAAAAGATATTTTACAATTATCAAAAATAGACAGCCATACCAAGAGCAAACTGACAGATAGATGCATTATTCCGTCCTAAGATAAAGGAGAACAAGGATAAAAGACAGAGGACAAAGTAAGTTGAAGATGAGAAAGTAAATCAGAAAGAGAATATCTGGCATAATTAAAAATAGCTTCATAAATTGCTAAAGAAAAAAAAAATACTTGTCATTCCTCTCACAGAGAGAGAGAGACAGACAGACAGACAGACAGAAACACAGAGACAGAAACAGAGAGGTCAGAGACAGAGACAGACACAGACAGACAGAGACAGACAGACAAACAGACAGAATTGTGACATTGTTTTTGTCTGTCTTATTTTGCTTACAAATGATACAAATCTTCTATTTTTGGTTCTTGTGCCCCTTTTTTTTCTCAGAGAGAGGAAGAGGTGTTTAAAATTGACATGCTTATTCCATTACAGCTCTTGAAATAAAACTGATTCAGCTCAACTCCTCTCTCTCTCTCTCCTCTCTCTCTCTCTCTCTCTCTCTCTCTCTCTCTCTCTCCTCTCTCTCATCTCTCCTCTCTCTCTCTCTCTCCTCTCTCTCTTTGAAAATTACTACAGCTCTAAGTTGTCAAAATGAATTCCCGTCCCTACCCCTCCCTTTGCAATGGGCAAAAGCTTGATGCAATAAACCATCAGAATCTCTCCCCTTTCTCTATCTCTCTTCTGTCTGTCTATCTGCCCCCCCCCCCCCTCTCCTCTCTCCTCTCTCTCTCTCTCTCTCTCCTCTCTCTCTCTCTCCTCTCTCTCTCTCTCCTCTCTCTCCTCTCATCTCTTCATCTCTCTCTCTCTCTCTCTCCACTCTCTGTCTGTCTGTCTGTCTGTCTGTCTTTTGTTGTCTTTCTGTCTGTCTGTCTGTCTGTCTGTCTGTCTGTCTGTCTGTCTCTCTCTCTCTCTCTCTCTCTCTCTCTCTCTCCTCTCTCTCTCTCTCTCTCTCTCTCTCTCTCTCTCTCTCTCTCTCTATCTATCTATCTATCTATCTCTGCTTCTCTGTCTGTCTGTCTGTCTGTCTGCCCTCCCCCTCTCTCTCTCTCTCTCTCTCTCTTCTCTCTCTTCTCTCTTCTCTCTCTCTCTCTCTCCTCTCTCTCTTTCTCTCTCTCTTTCTCTCTTCTCTCCAATGTAATATGGAATGTTTCTAGATTGTTTTCTTCCCCCCCAGTGTCCTACCCCATCATATCTTTTTGCATTCACATCTCTTTCTCCTGGGCTCTTGTCTCTTCTCATGTGAGTGTTACCCTTCTTCTATTCACATTTGCATAGATTCCCATGCAACACCACATGGAAAGGGAGACATAATCATAGAATATTAGAGACAGTCTTCTGGTATAAGCAGATGTCCAGACAAACAGAGAGAAAGAGGAGATTTGTGTTTCATTTTTCCTTTCCCATGTGTTTATTTTTCAATACAATCCTTTTTTTTCTCCCTTCTCCTTCTTTACCTCCTCCTGTTCCCCTGGACTCCTGCAGTGTGCTAATTAATCAGAGAAGCCACAGTGTGTACACATAAACCTCCTGAATCACCTCACTCATTTCACGCTACTCAGGGAAGGTCGTACATTAAGACAGGACCACAGCTGATTAATCTGCTGCTCAATGCTTCCCTCACCCAAGGTTGGGAAACAAGGAAGAAGGAACTAAGGTCAGAAAAGATGAGTTTAATTTGAACTTGCTTCAAAAACGAAGGAGAGCTAAACACGACAATGAAGGCAAATGGTTGTGTTAAATTGAAGAGAGAGAGAGAGAGAGAGAGAGAGAGAGAGAGAGAGAGAGAGAGAGAGAGAGAGAGAGCAGAGAAATAAGGAGAAGAAGGAGGGGAGTAAAAAAAAGAAAAGAAGAAAAACGGTGTTTTTTTTTAATGAACAATCATAGCAACAGCAAAAGACTATGTACTATGTTTATTCCATATTGTCGGCAGTGTACTGCATTATGTGGCATTGTATTTTATTGTGTTGTATTATATTGTATTTTACTGCACTGCATTGAAGAAATAACATAATGAATTGACACGAAAAAGGTACCGCTATTTTGCTTCAACAGAGACAGGGAGGGAAAGGGAGACAGATAGACAGATGGACAGACAACAGAAAGAGGGGACATCAGCAATGGAGAAGAGAAACAAAAAACAACAACAAAAGAGGAGGAGGGGGAGGAGAAGAAGAAAGTAGGCATCCTTCAGTCTGGAAAGACTATAGAGTTATGCTCTAGTCTCCAGAGTGCAAAGCCTGGGTAAGTAAGTATGGAGGGCAAGCTGTTACCCATCAGCAAACACACACACCCCTCCCTACAGCCCCAAAACCACCTGGGTACTTCCAACTCCCCAATTGTCCTCAGGGATGGTGTCTAAGCATGGCACCTGTGTGCATGCTGGTTTTCAATTTTGTTGTCATCCACTCCCACTGCACACAAGGCCTGCTCTTCTCAATGGCAGAAAGGGTTTTTAATGAGTGTGCAAGACTTCTGCATGCCTTCCCATACACACAAGCGGCTTTGGTTTATGATCCGATTTTCCTTTAGCATTTTCTTCCCCTCCTTTCTTCCCCTGGATGACTGGGATGGGAGAAGAAAAGAGGAGAATAAAGAGAATAGAGGAAAATCTGATCATGTTTTATCTTCCTCTATTTGTTTACATATTATCTTACTTAAAACGGTTACAGTTTTTTGTGCAACTTTTATTTCATAGAGAGAGGGAAAGATTGGGTTTAATTCATGCTTCAAATTGTAATAGTTATTCCTTTATTCTCTAAAAATGCAATTGGCTCAGTTCATAGCTCTCTCTCTCTCTCTCTCTCTCCTCCTCTCTCTCTCTCTCTCTCTCTCTCTCTCTCTCTCTCTCCTCTCTCTCTCTCTCTCTCTCTCTCTCTCTCTCCTCTCTCTCTCTCTCTCTCTCTCTCTCTCTCTCTCTCTCCCCTATCTCTACTTTCTTCTCTTCTCTACATCCTGCATTGACCCATTCACTCTGTCATTGCACCTACTTACCAATTCCTGCATCCCCCTCTCTCTCTGTGTCTCTGTCTCTGTGTCTCTCCCTCTGTCCTCTGTCTCTGTCTCTGTCTCTGTCTCTGTCTGTCTGTCTGTCTGTCTGTCTGTCTGTCTCTCTCTCTCTCTCTCTCTCTCTCTCTCTCTCTCTCTCTCTTTCTGTCTGTCTGTCTGTCTCTCTCTGTCTCTCTGCCCTCTCTGTCTCTGTCTCTGTCTGTCTGTCTGTCTGTCTGTCTGTCTGTCTGTCTGTCTGTCTGTCTGTCTCTCTCTCTCTCTCTCTCTCTCTCTCCCCTCTCTCTCTCTCTCTCTCTCTCTCTCTCTCTCTCTCTCGCTCCCCTATCCTCTCTTGTCTCTTTCTCAGCCTGCATGAGCATTCACCTGTGCAGATGTGCACTATTACACAATTACCTGCATCACCACATAAAAGGGAAAACATCATTACAGGAGATTAACAACACTTTTTCTGAGATGAACATGCTGCCAGATGTACAGTACCTACACCATTTTTTGTGTGTTTATATTTCAGAATGTGCTAATTTCCTCCTTCCTTCTCTATATCTCACCCCCCCCCCTTTTTTTCCCCTGGACTCCCATTGTGCAAATGTGTGTAATTGAAACTCGAAAGAGAACCGTCACCGTAGTGTATTACACATAAACCTCTCTTTCGGAATAAACAAAACCCTGCACTCATTCTCACCGCTACTCGAGGGAAATAGAGGTCGTACATTAAGACAGGACCACAGCTGATTAATCTGCTGCTTATAAGCTTCACTCACAACAGACTGCAGAACAAAGAAGAAACAAAGGTAAAAGAAAGATGGTTTTAATGGGAACTTTGGAAAGCTTTGCTTCTGAAACAGAGGAGCACATGGCACGAAGGATGAACACAAATGGCGGTGTTAAAGTGAAGGGGTGAAGAGTGAAGAGAAAAGGGAAGAAGAAAGAGAAACAAAGAAGTAGAATTATAAAACAAGAAGAATAAAAAAAATTGTCCAAAAAATGATCGCCATAGCAACAACAAAAGACAGGCAACATCTGTCATTCCTTCTCAAGAAACAAGCGAAAACTCCCAATAAAAGACAAGAGCGAGAAAAGAAAAAAAAAGGAAGAAGAATATATAAAACAAGATAAGGATAAAGAAAAATGAGAAAAAAGACTCAACATAAAGGAAAAGAGAGACGACAGAAAAAATGAAGGAGAAGAAAAGAGGATTTTAGGAACCACATCAGAAAAGCTGAAGGAGCAAAACAAAAATGAGAAAGGTGTGACATTATCAGAAACAGCATCATAAACTGTAAAAGACCAAACACTTGGCATTTTGTCTCTGCAGAAAAAAAAACTAAAGAAAGAAAGTTGAAAAGGATTAAAAGGATGAGGAAAAAAGAAAAAGATGAATAGGGGGGAAGTAACATTTAGGAAGATGATAAGGATGAAAAAAAATATGACATACCATCATCATCAACATCATCATCATCATCATCATATCATCATTCTTCTTATTTTTCTTCTTCATATCATCTATATATATTATCATCATCATATGTTATTATTTGTGTGTTTTGTTGTTGTTGTTGTGTTGTTGTGTGTTATATATTATTATTATTATTATTATTATTATTATTATTATTATTATTATTATTATTATTATTATTGTTGTTGTTGTTGTTGTTGTTGTTGTTGTTGTTGTTGTTGTTGTGTTGTTATTATTATTATTTATTATTATTATTATTTTTATTATTATTATTATTATTATTATTATTATTGTGTTGTTGTGTTGTTGATTGCGTGCTGCATTGCATGTCAGTGCTGTGTTGTGTTTTGTATTTGATTGTTGTTGTTGTTGTTGTTGTTTATTATTATCATCATCATTGTTATTGTTGTCGTTGTTATCTGACTTCATTTATTTATCTCACATAACTGCCAAATTCTTATGCAACTTGTAAAGAAAGGGGATGCTTTTTCTTGCTGCCTCGTCTTCTGTGACATGCTGTATTGCTTACATTGCATTGCATTGCGTTGTGTTTTAATGCGTAATATTGCATTGCATCATACTCAATAGTATTGGATTACATTGCAGTACAATCTATTCCATTGCTTTCTATCCCATCCTATTGTATTCTTTTACAGTGCATTGTATCGGAAATTACATAATCAAGCGCCAGTCATTTTTTTCACGTGAGACAGACAGACAGAGTCAGACAGAATGAGACAGAACAGACAGAGAGAAAAGACAGAGGGAGACAGAAAATGACATAATTGAAATGATAAAAAGAGGAGGGGGAAAGGAGGTATGAACAGTGAAAGGAAAATCTGGCCATGATTTTTACCTGCCTTTATCTATCTACCTACATCTTTGATAAAAACTGTCATTTTTTTCTTGGGCAACTTTTCTCGTACAGAGAGGGTAAAAGTATTTTCATTTGATGTTTTGATTTGTCATCTTTATTTCATTACTCTCTCTCTCTCTCTCTCTCTCTCTCTCTCCTCTCTCTCTCTCTCTCTCTCTCTCTCTCTCTCTCTCTCTCTCTCTCTCTCTCTCTCTCCTCTCTCTCTCTCTCTCTCTCCTCCCAACCCCTCCCATGTTCCCTATTGCCTCTGGTCTCTCTCTCTGATCATTCCTCGTGCACATGTGCACACAGTAGTATGCAGCAGCACATCAAAGGGAAAGTGATTACAGAAGATTAGGAGCAATCTTTCCAGATTGAGAGGCCGCTAGGTAAACAAATACAACAGTCTTAATGTGATGATCATCAGGAGTTTTTTTTTTGTTCCTGGGTTAGAGCTCTAACATTCACCAATGCATATGCAACCCTAGCTGCATTCCAACTTTGGGATAGTGTCTAAACACCACACCTGTGTGCATGCGTTTTTTGTTGTTGTTTTTTTTTAAATTTTCTTGGATTCCTTCTGGTACAAAATGACCTGTTCTTCAGAAAGGCAGAACAGGTTTTTAACATGTTGTGAAATGTTCAACATGCATCCCACATAGGGATCAGTTTCTAGTCTCATCCAAAGGACTTTTGGGGGAGTGGCGTCAGTACTGATGTAAACTCCTGTCCAAAATTCCTACATGTATCATTATTTTAATACATCCGACTTTTTTCTCACCCTTCCCTCCTCTTCTTTACCTCCTTCTGTTACCCTAGACTCCTGCAGTGTTGTTAATGAATCAGAGAAGCCACAGTGTGTACACATAAACCTTCCTGAATCACCTCACTCATTTCACACTACTCAGGGAAAGGTCGTACATTAAGACAGGACCACAGCTGATTAATTGGGATATCACACTATCTGGGTAAAGGTGATATATTAAGACAACGACAAGATCTGGTAAATCAGTTTCTTAGTTTTGTGGGCAAAGGGTTTTAAAGCATAGAAAATAGAACAGAGTTTGCTTTTTTAATGGTTGGTTTTAAGGCGAACATTGGAAAAGATTTGATTCAGAAACAAAGGAGGGAATAACAAGAGTAATGAACGACAGATGGTGTGCTGTTAACTCAAAGGATGGACAAGGAGAGAGAGAGAGAGAGAGAGAGAGAGAGAGAGAGAGAGAGAGAGAGAGAGAGGAGAGAGAGAGGGAGAGAGAGAGAGAGAGAGAGAGAGAGGAGAGAGAGAGAGAGAGAGAGAGAGAGAGAGAGAGAGAGAGAGAAAGGGGGAGAGAAGAGAGAAAGAGAGAGAGGAAGAAGAGAGAGAGAGGAGAGAGAGAGAGAAAGAGAGAGAAGGGGAGAGAGAAAGGGGAGAGAGAGGGAGAGAAGGGGGAGAGAAAGGGGGAGAGAAAAGGGGAGAGAGGGGAGAGAGCGGAGAGAGGAGGAAAGGAGAGAAGAGAGAGAGAGAAGAGGGGAGAGAGAGAGAAAGGGGGAGAGAGAAGGGGGAGAGAAGGGGGAGAGAGGGGGAGAGAGAGAGGGAGAGACAGACAGAAGACAGACAGACAGAGACAGAGAGGAGGGAGAGACAGAGGAGGGAAAGAGACATAGACACAACGACATAGACAGACAGACAAAGACAGACAGACACATTCATAGATAGACAGACAGACATAGAGACAGGAGCAGAGAGACAGAAAGAAGGCCTTGGGAGAAGGAAGAGAAACAAAAAGATAGGATTAGACAGAAACAAATTGTAAAATTATCCAAAAAATAAATAACCATATCAAAAACAAAAGACAGGCCAGATCCATCATTATTTCTCAAAATGATAAAAGCGATAAAAAGAAGAAGAAAAAAAAGAGAGAAGAGGGGAGACACAAATGCAGGACAAAGGGAAAGGAGAAAAAGAAGTATTATGATAAAGAGAAAAGAGAGAGGGGGTGCTTGGAGAGAGAGAAGGGGGATGGAGAAGAGAGAGAGAGAGAGAGAGAGAGAGAGGAGAGAGAAGAGAGAGAGAGAGAGAGAGAGAGAGAGAGAGAAGAGAGAGAGGGGAGAGAGAGAGAGAGAGAGAGAGAGAGAGGAGAGAGAGAGAGGAGAGAGAGAGAGAGAGAGAGAGAGAGAGGAGAGAGAGAGAGAGAGAGAGAAAAAAAACAGAAGAAGAAGACACAGGATTTCAAATTGCAAAAAAAAAATTAAAGGAGCAGAATAAAAAGGAGAAAGATCTGACATTATCTAAAATAGCATCATAAACTGCAAAACACAAAACACTAATCATTTCGTCTCGGCAGAAAAAACAGAGAAAGAGAAAGTTGACAGCCATGGAAAAAACATAAATGAAGAAAAAAAAGAAGAGGAACAGGAGAAAGGGGCAGCGGATTTGAAAGATGATAAGAAACAAAAGAATAGCTTAACATACTTTAATCTGCCTTTAGGAGAGAGATAGCCCTAGTCGTTAGAGCCTTCAGCTTATGATCTGATGGCCCAGGTTCGACCCACCACAAGGCACCAGTTCAAAGGGATTTTTCCCTGGAGTTCATAACATCAGTACTGACTCTACTCCCCCGAAAGTTCTTCGTATGAGACTATTAACCGAGGTCCCGTGTGCGAATGCACGTAGAACATCTCGGTGTGTAGGTTAAAATCTGTTCCACTTTTAGAAGAGTAGGCCATTGCGTAGAGGTAGGAATGGATGGCAAAATAAAATATAAGTGTAGTCACACTGCAATGTAGTGTGTAGTGTAGTGTAGTGTAGTGTGTAGTAGTGTATGTGTGTAGTAGCTAGTGTAGTAGTGTAGTAGTATGTAGTGTAGTGTAGTGTAGTGAGTGTATGTAGGTTAGTGTATGTAGTGTAGTGTAATCGCACTGCATTGCAATACATTGCATTGAATAGTATCAACAATAGCCTTGTCAGTATATAACCAAAAAAAAATAAAGCACCAGTTGTTGTTTTTCTTCACACAGAGAGAGATAGAGAAAGAGAAAGACACAGACTGAGACATAGACAGACAGACAGATACACTCGCAGACAGACAGAGACAGACAGACAGAGACAGACAGACAGAGACAGACAGACAAGACAGAGACAGAAAAAAGAACAGACAGACAGAAAGACAGCAGCAGTAGACAGACAGACAGACAGACAGACAGACAGACAACAGACAGACAGACAGACAGTGGGGATGACCGCAATGGAGAAAACCTTTTTTTAAAGAGAGAGAGAAAGAGAAATGAGAAGGATAAAGAACAAAAGGAAAATCTGATCAAGTTTTATCTCCCTTTATCTGATTACGTACCTTGTATACTTGTCACAGTTTTTGTGCAACTTTTATCCTAAACAAAAGTGTTGGGATTAATGTATTTGTTTAGATTTCCACGTTTCTTCCTCTGTTCTTTGAAAGAAAATTGATTCTGTAAACACACACACACACACACACACACACACACACACACACACACACACACACACACACACACACACACACACACACACACACACACACACACTCTCTCTCTCTCTCTCTCTCTCTCTCCTCTCTCTCTCTCCTCTCCTCTCTCTCTCTCTCTTTTCTTCTCCTCTCTCTCTGTGTCGTGTGTGCGTGCGTGCGGCATGTGTGTGTGAGTTTGTGTCTGTCTGTTTGTGTCTGTCTGCCTCTGTTTGTCTCTCTCTGTGTCCCTGCCTCTCTATCTCTGCTTCTCACTGACTGACTGTCTGTCTGTCTCTCCTCTCTCTCTGTCTGTCTGTCTCTCTCTGTCTCTCCCTTTCTTTGCATCTCTGTTCCTCTGTCTCTCTCTGTGTTCTGTCTGTCTGCTCTCTCTCTCTCTGTCTTCTCTCTCTGTCTCTGTCTCTGTCTCTGTCTCTGTCTCTGTCTCTCCTCTCCTCTCTCTCTCTCTCTCTCTCTCTCTCTCTCTCTCTCTCTCCTCTCTCTCTCTCTCTCTCTCTCTCTCTCTCTCTCTCTTATCCAGTGACCTTGCATCAGTAGGAGTCCAACTCCCCTGAAAGGTGTTTTTTTTTCAGAAGACACTGTAAACTGATGTCTCGTGTGCAAACCACGTAGAACATCTTGCACACATGTTAACCCCCTCCTGCCTTCAGAATAAAAGGCCATTTTGCAGGTAGGAACAGATGACACTTTAAAAAAAATAATAAAAACCATGCACACGTGGGTAGTGTTTATTTGTTTATTATTTTATTCTTTAATATCGAGGATAATGGATTAAGCACTCATGTGCTTTTTTACATCCAGTCCCCATGTGTATGCAGTTTTGTAAATCTTGTCATCTTTCCCACCGGCACACAGTGGCCTACTCTTTCCAAAAGCGGAACGTGTGCGCAAGATGTTCTGCGTGCGTTCACACACAAGGCCTCGTTTTCTCATCCGAAGAACTTTTCGGGAGAGTGGAGTCTGCACTGATGTTAATTCCAGGGGGAAAATCCCCTTGAACGGAATCGAACCACAGTCGTCAGATTGCGAGCGCAATGTTCTAACCACTAGGCTGTCCCGTCCCCACAGGATGTTTAAACATCATCTGCAAAGTCGGAATCATGATGGCTATGGTAATGGTGGAACATAACAGTCACATACATACACAAAATCTCACCAATAGTGAAGGAAGCATGGATATGTACCTCAGAATTCTAGTAGCAGTAAAAAAATATATTATAAAAAAATTCTTGTTTTCTCACTCTTCTTTCTCTACCCCCTTCTGTTCTCCTGAACTCCTGCAGTGTGTTAATGAATCAGAGAAGCCACAGTGTGTACACATAAACCTCCTGAATCACCTCACTCATTTCACGCTACTCAGGGAAAGGTCGTACATTAAGACAGGACCACAGCTGATTAATCTTGCTGCTTAGCTTCGCTCACTAAGGGTTGCCAGACAAAGAAAAGAAGAAGGAACAAAGGTTTAAAACCCCAAAAAAAATGTAAAAAGAGATCTTTTAGTGCCAACCTTGGAAAGACTGGCTTTGGAAACAAAGGAGAGCACAGCATGAAATAATGACGCAAATGGTCTGGTTATATTGAAGCTGCTGGAGAGGGAGAGAGAGAGAGAGAGAGAGAGAGAGAGAGAGAGAGAGAGAGAGAGAGAGAGAGAGAAAAGACAGAGAACAGAGACAGAGACAGAACAGACAGACAGACAGACAGACAGACAAGGCAGACAAGGCAGACAAGGCAGACAAGGCAGACAAGACAGAAAGAAGGGACAGAGACAGATACAAAGAGAGAGACAGATAGAGAGAGACAGAGCTCCAAGGTTCACCAATATTGGTGAATTTTTAGGAAAAAACATCAATGGGTGGTACTGCTCTTGTGGCAATGCCCTCTCCTCCTCCTCCCCCCCCCCCCCCCCCCCCCCCCCCCCCCCCCCCCCCGCAGCGAGCAACCCAAAATTCATGCAGAGAAATCTGCCCTGACTTAAAGTGGTGTAAAGTTAAAGTTTTACAAAAAGGTAAAAGTAAAAAAAAAAGATAAAAAAAAAATACACAAAGAAGAGTAAAAAAAAAAAATTAAAAAAAAGAGGACGATTGGAAATAGAAACTGAAAGATTATTCAGAAAGAGGATGAGGAGAAGAGTAACAGGAAGAGGATTAACAAAGAGAAGGGGAATAAAAACAGCATATAACCCCCTGAAGGAGAAAAATAAAAAAGGAGAAAAGTCTGACATTTTTCAGAATATCATCATCATAAATTACCAAAGACAAAACACTTGTCATTTCGCCTTGGCAGAACAACAAGAGAAACAGAGAGAGGAAAATGGGGAAAAGAAGAGGAATAAGATAAAGAAGGGATGAGAATGCTGGAGGATGTGAAAGAGCAAAAGAAAAACCTTGACATTATTTATATCTGCCTTTGTTTTCCTAGCTCTCTCTATCTCTCATATTATGTCCAAATTCTTGTTTGTGTGTGTTGTTTGGGTTGGGGTTTTTGGGTGTGTTTTTGTTTGCTTGTTGTTTGTTTGCTGTTGTAATTGTGTGCTTGTTTAGTTGTTGTGTTGTGTGTGTGTGTGTGTGTGTGTGTGTGTGTGTGTGTGTGTGTGTGTGTGTGTGTGTGTGTGTGTGTGTGTGTAGAGAGAGAGAGACAGGAGAAGAGAGAGACAAAGATATATATATATATATATATATATATATATATATATATATATATATATATATATATATATATATATATATATATATATATATATATTATATGATATATGTTAGTTTTTATATTTAGTTATAAAAGAGAGAGACAGAGACAGAGAGAACTCGAACTCGAACTCGAATGATTTATTCACAAAAAGACTATTGACCCTTACA
>CM060329.1:7324959-7327459 GCA_030674155.1 Stramonita haemastoma
CCTCAATATGCTGGCCTCTAGAGAAGCTGAGGTCTCTGATGCCTCGCTCCCCTACTACCATATAGGTTATGGGATATCTTTACCTCCTTTTTTTAGCGTAAAATGAATAGACATGAATCAATAAATGACCAGGCCAAATTCGCAGGATTAAATGAACTCTTGAATAAGCACAAGGGTGAGCATGAGGGGGAAATAGACAAATAACAAAAAGAAACACAGTCATAAAGGAACGTGGAATGACTTGGAAGTAGCATTGAGACTGACAGGACACAAACAATAAGACGTAAGTAAAATAAAGATCTATCTGTCTATCTTTCTATCTATCTATCTATCTATCTATCTATCTATCTATCTATCTATCTATCTATCTATCTATCTATCTATCTATCTATCTATCTATCTATCTATCTATTTATCTATCTATCTATCTATCGATCGATCTATCTATCTATCTATCTATTTATCTATCTATCTATCTATCTATTTATCTATCTATCTATCTATCTATCCCGTAGTCTGGCGACCGTCGGGGCACCCCTGACGACTTGACAACCAGTTCCCTCCATTCCTCTCTCTCTGTTCTGCCTTTCTCAAAATTTTGTAGAGTTCTAGGCCTGTCCATTCGCTGCTGATGTTGTCCTCCTATCTCTTTCCTGGTCTGCCTCTTTTTCTTCCTCCTTGGACAGTGCCAAATAAAGATACAAGCAAATACATGAGAGAAAGAACGAAAGAATAAACCTTGAATGGCTTGGGAGCACTGTCGACACTGACAGGACACAAACAGTAAGGCTTGATTATATGAATGATTGTCCCGAAGTGGGAACGTGGCTACCTAAATTGTGGAGGAAAAAGACTATCATATACGCAAAATAAAACCTCTCACCATTGGTGAACCTCGCAGTTCTAGCTGAGGAACTGGAAAAGGTTAATAAATGAATAGATAAATAAAGAAAGAAAGAAATACACAAATAAATAAATAAATAAATAAATAAATGAATAACAGATAAATCAATAAAGGAAAGAATAGATAACTGACACTGACAAGATTTTTAAAAATAGATTAAAAAAAAAAAATGAACAGCTAGATAAACAAAAAATAGAAGGATAAAAAGAATACAGAGAGGAGAGAGAGGAGAGAGAGAGGAGAGAGAGAGAGAGAGAGAGAGAGAGAAGAGAGAGAGAGAGAGAGAGAGAGAGAGAGAGAGAGAGAGAGAATGAAAACTGTAGAAAGGAGAGACAGAGAGAGAGAGCAGAAAAAAAGAAGAGAAAAACCGGTATAGAGTAATGGACGGGGAAGGCAGAGAATAAGAAAGAAACAGATGAGAGAGAAAAATAGATGTCAGACAGAAGCGAAGAGAGTTACAGAAAAGAGGAAATTTTTTGCAATGACTTTTAAGAAGATGGGGATACTGTTTATAGAGAAAAATACTCTTGGGTTCTTCCAGTGAAGAAAGAAAAAAAAAAGAGAAGGCAAGAGAAAAAGAGAAAAGGAAAGAAAAAAAATATTCAGCTACATGACTAAGCAACTGAGTAATAAAACTAAAATTAAACAAAAGAGTAGACAGGGGAAAAAAAAACAGAGACACCACAAAACACCCACAAAATCATTTCATTATCGGCAAACACTAATTCTGTTTTCATTCTTCTCTGTGCCCCATCCCAGAGTTTAGAACTAATCTCACTAACTAGCAGCCAGAATAAAATGGCAACAACAACAACAACAGACCACAGACTAGAAAGAAAAACTAGAGAGAAAAAAAAAAAAAACAACAACCAAGGGGTCAAGGTTTGCTTGCGAAAAAATACTTCAGAAATAAAACTAAAAAGATAGAGGAATGGACCGGGAAGGCAGACAACATGAAAGAAAAAAAATGACATGGGAAAAGAAGCAAGGTAGAAACGAAGGGAGTCACAGAAAAGAGGAATTTTCCGGCACGTGATGTTCAGAAGATGGGGATACTATTTATAGTTAAAAAAATAAATAAATAAATAAATAAATAAAAAAAGAAAAACTCATCTGGCTCCAATAGGGAAAGGAATAAATAAAAATCAGCAAGAGAAAAATACAAGAAAGAAAGGAAGAAAGAAAGAAAGAAAGAAAAAAGAAAGAAAGAAAGAAAGAAAGAAAGAAAAAAAGGAAGGAAGAAAGAGAGAACAGGAGAAAAAAGAAGAAAGAAAGAACAGAAAGAAAGAAAGAAAGAAAGAAAGAAAGAAAGAAAGAAAAGAAACAAAGAAACAAAGAAAGGAAAGAAGAAAAAAGGAATGAAAGGAAGGAATAAAGAAGGAAAGAAAAAAAGAATGAAAGACAATAAGCTCCGTCACTAACTAAGCAACTCATTAAGCAATAAAACTAAAACCAAATTAACAAACAGCAGGAAAAAAACAACAACATCGAGACAGAAAGATTTTTTTTCCAAAAAAAAAAAAAAAACTCATTTCATTATCTGTGCAGGCTAATACTGTTTTTCATTCTGCTCTATGCCCATCCCACAGTTCAGAA
>CM060329.1:7332459-7335444 GCA_030674155.1 Stramonita haemastoma
AGTCAATCCAGAATACACTGCGTGTGACACCAGCGCACTGAATGATGTGTTGAGGGGTTGTCTGTGTAGGGAATTTCTTGACAGATGTGATACAGGGTGTATTTTATGGCATTGTCTAGACGCATTGGTACTTTCTTCTAGAATATTGAAAAAAGTTTTGTCTGCTGGTTCTCTGCTTTGAGCTTGTTTCAATTCTTTTAATAATTTTTATGTGGAAGATAATGGGAAAAGTACCTGTGTGCTTTCTTTTAAATTAGTCCTTGTGTGCATACAATTTTGCAATTTTTTCATCAGTTCCCCATGGCACACAATTGTGCGCTTCCGAAAAGTGGAACCAGTTTTAACATGTTGAGAAGACATCCTGCATGTGTTTCCATACGAGTCCTCGGTCAATAGTTTTATCTGAGGGAATTTTAGTGGAAGTGGAGCCAGTACTGATGTTAACTTTCGTGGGGAAATCCCCTTGATGTGGTGGTGGTGGCTCAAAACTCAGGCCGTCAGATGTGTAGTATGGCTTGATGCACAGTACTTTAGTGCATATTTATATTTATATTATATTGATATTTTATATTTATTCTTTTATATCGAGGATACTGGAATAAGCACTCATGCGCTTTTTTTACATCCAGTCCCCGTGTGTGTGCAGTTTTGTAAGTCTTGTCATCTGTTTCCCACCGGCACACAATGGCCTACTCTTACGAAAAACGGAACAGGGTTTAACACGTGCTCAAAATGTTCTGCGTGCGTTCGCACACGGGGCCTCGGTTTATAGTCTCATCCGGATAACTTTTGGGGAGAGTGGAGTCAGCACTGATGTTAACTCCAGGGGAAAGATCCCCTCGAACGGGAATCGAACCTGGGTCGTCAAATTACGAGCTCAATGTTCTGACCACCAGGCTATCCCGTCCCTCTTTACTTGTACTTTAGTACAAGAGCAACCAGCAGATGTACGTATACAGGGGAGGTGATGGTGTTCTGTTCAGGCCTCCATCTGTCTGATCACTCTGTACAGGCTAAAAAGGTAGCCCCTCCCTTTGATCCTGAGCATCTTTGAGGTGCTTTGTTGCAGCCTTGTTCGTTGATTGACAGGTCGGTTTGATGCTTGATCTAAAAGTCAAGGGTTCGAATCTTACTCGCAGTTGTCAGATTAGAGCAGAGGTACGTTCTTTCGGCTTTTTTGAAGACCCTAGTACCTCCTAGTCTTTTAGGTGGAGGTCTTCTATCGTGGTGTCATGTGTGAACACATAATTATATAAACAATGTTACCCCTTCATAGGATTTCATTCCGATTTCATTCCGCCAGGCTGGTTGGTTGGTTGGTTAGTTGGTTGGTTGGTTGTGGTTGGTGTGGTTGGTTGGTTGGTTGGTTGGTTGGTTGGTTGGTTGGTTGGTTGGTTGGTTGTGGTTGGTTGGTTGGATGGTTGGTTGGTTAATTACCAACTTTTCCTTTGATTGTGCTAATGCATGATTCGATTTCATAATATAGTCAGTAACACAAGCTAGGGCTGTTAAAAAACTATAATTTGGGATGACTAATTGAGGCAACAAAACAAAATTAAATAATATGTACTGATATTTGTTTACACACATACATTTAAGAAAATAGTAATGGATGAAAACCAGTGTAGGTAACCACTTACAAGGCTAGAAGATAGATAGATAGATAGATAGATAGATAGATAGATAGAGAGATAGAGAGATAGATAGATAGATAGATAGATAGATAGATAGATAGATAGATAGATAGATAGATAGATAGATAGAGAGATAGATAGATAGATAGATAGATAGAGAGATAGATAGATAGATAGATAGATAGATAGATAGATAGATAGATAGATAGATAGATAGATAGATAGATAGATAGATAGATTGTGTGTGCAT
This sequence comes from Stramonita haemastoma, assembly GCA_030674155.1. Taxonomy (NCBI): domain Eukaryota; kingdom Metazoa; phylum Mollusca; class Gastropoda; order Neogastropoda; family Muricidae; genus Stramonita; species Stramonita haemastoma. The sequence goes on from CM060329.1 coordinate 7,334,344, forward strand.
GCGCACGCGCGCGCCCGTGTATGTGCATGTGTTTGTGTGTGTGTGTGTGTGTTTGTGCGTGTGTGTGTATGTGCGTGCGTGCGTGCGTGTGTGTTTTATTTATTTTATTTTATTCTTTTATATCGAGGATAATGGGATAAGCATTCATGTGCTTTTTTTTCATCCAGTCCCCGTGTGTATGCAGTTTTGTGAATCTTGTCATCTGTTCCCACCGGCACACAATGGCCTACTCTTACGAAAAGCGGAACAGGATTTAACGTGTGCGCAAGATGTTCTGCGTGCGTTGGCACACGGGGCCTCGGTTTATAGTCTCATCCGTGTGTGTGTGTGTGTGTGTAGGTGTGTGTGCGCGCGTGTGCGCGCACGCGCGCGACTATGTATGTGTAAAAAAAAAAAAAAAGTACTCTTGCTCGAAAAAAGAAAACGGTCTGTAAAACAGGCACATACAAAACAAAACAAAACAAAACAGAACCAAATCATTTCACAACTTAACCAAAACATCCAAACAAAATCCCAAACCCCAAATCTCCAAAACAGACCCAACACTACTACTACTGCTTGCTGTCGGAGATGATTAAAACTTCAAAGGCACATTATTACCGGGATTAGCGCGGCAGTGGCTAGCTGCTTTGCCTGCCCGGTCAGGTGAGATAAGGTGAGGTAAGGAATTCCCACTGGCTTACCCGCTTGCTGGCAATATTATGCAGTCACACAATCTTACCTTGAACCACCTGTTACCCCCAACTCTCCCGTCTACCGTACATTATGACGTGTGGTATAGTATGGTATAGTATGGTGTGGTGTGGTGTGGTGTGGTGTGGTGTGGTGTGGTGTGGTGTGGTGTGGTGTGGTGTGGTGTTTCCACTCTCTCACACGTCAAGGGAGAAAAGAACTAAAATGATGCAACTAGAGTTTTGTCTCCCTTCTTCGCTCAGACAGCAACTATTATTGTCTGTCATATGAACGAAGCTGCGCTGCGCTGCGTCGCGTTACCGTTAAGCTCTCCGGGGAAGCAGCCCGAATTTCACGCAGAGAAATCTGCTGTGACATAAAGTGGTACAAAATAAAATAAATACAAAAATAAGCGCCTGACAAGTCGGG
>CM060329.1:7343044-7350544 GCA_030674155.1 Stramonita haemastoma
AACATGTGTGATATCTCTGGCATCAGACAGGGCAGTGACCATCACTACAGTACAGACAGACAAATTGATGGCCAGTAAAAAAAAAAAAAAAAAAGACAAAAAAAAAAGACCCTTCATTCATTCATCCCATCTCCTACAGGGTGATCCCCTGAACTATGTATATTTACAGCCTCGACCTTTTCCACCCCCTCAGCACCAGTCCTACACCCTGTCATCTTTTACACTTTACCCAGTCCGCTAACTGCCCGCTCCCGTCACCCTATCCCCCGGGAAAGCGGGGAAAGAGCTGGCTTTTGGGGAAATGAATCTTCTTTCAAACAGGAACCCCCCACCCCCACCCCCCCATCTGACAATCACATTAGACAGCGAGCACTCAAAGCCAGAGCAGGCCACCATCGCCACCAGTTGAGCACACAATTGAATCACGGCCATTTGTCGGGGATCATAATTCTTACCACAAAAGGCAAACGAGCTTGTAACGCCAGCTCGCGGGGGAATCCGCCATTGCCCCTGGCGTCATTTGCCGGAAGTGACGGAGGTAGCGGCTGGACGTGATATGTGACTGGTCTCCCTTGGATGGGTTTAACGGCGCGTGATGTAAGAGTGGTGTCCTTTAAAATTTTAAAGCCTGAGAGATTCCTTTTAAACAGGGGAGGCGGAAATCCGATTTATTGCCGCTAGCAGCACCCTGACAGACTCCGCTCTGCTCTGCTCTCTCCCCCCTTGACTTGTCACCCTTGTAAAAGGCCTTGGGCAGGAGCTCCAAATATTATGTGTGCATCTCACCTTTTTTCCCTCTGAGTGTGTGTGTGTGTGTGTGTGTGTGTGTGTGTGTGTGTGTGTGTGTGTGTGTGTGTGTGTGTGTGTGTGTGTGTGTGTGTGTTGTGTGTGTTAGTGTGTTAGTGTGTGTGTGTGTGTGTGTGTGTGTGTTAGTGTGTTTAGTATGTGTGTATGTGTGTGTGTGTGTGTGTGTGTGTGTGTGTGTGTGTGTGAGAGAGAGAGAGAGAGAGAGAGAGAGAGAGAGAGAGAGAGAGAGAGAGAGAGAGAGAGAGAGAGAGAGAGAGAGAGAGAGAGCGTGTATAAGTGTGCATGTATGTGTGTGCATGTGTGCGTGTTTGTGTGTGCGAGTGTGTGCGTGCACGCGCGCCCATTTGTGTATATAATGTGTGCAAAGCAAACTGCGCAATGGGCTTACTCAAACGAGTCCGCCCTCATATCTAATCTTCATCACGTATAAACCAAGCATTTTTTCCCCTAAGATCTTTTTTTTCAACCCAACAGTGTACACGCACAATTTTTGTTCCTTAAAAACACACATTTACAACTAAACAGATTACACAAGACTGATTTGACGTGAGGTGATTGCAGAGAGAGCGTCAGAGCAAATGCCATTTGATAAAATGGTATAATACGTGCAACCCCCCCTTCCCGCCACACACACACACAAAATCGAACCTGTAAAAAAGATAGAAAAATAAAAGGTTCGCGAGATACAGAAAATGCAGTAATACAACCAGAAAGCACAGAGAAGAAATAAAAACCTGAAAAAGGGGGCCCATCTTTCCCAGCAAAAAAAAGATGAGAGAAAATTTGTTTGGCATGAGATGATGTGAGGGGAGAAAGACATCATTGAGCAAACAGGATTGGAGAAAATGGTATATGGGGGCACAGTAAAGGAGGCCATGGTGAAATGAAATTAGATGTAAGGGGAAAAAAGTTTAACAAGATACAAGAAATGAAACGGAGTTACAGCCTGAGGGGGATGAAAGAAAGAAAGAAAAAATACAAAAACAGAACACTATACCACCTCCCTCCTACCTCTCGAAAAAATCAAAAGAACAAGAAGAAAGGACAGATACAGTCATACACGTAAACACACGTACACACGTAATACACACACACACACACACACACACACACACACGTAATACAACACGCACATGTAACACACCACACACACACATACACACACACACACACACACACACACACACACACACGTAACACACACACATACACACACACGTAACACACACACACACACACACGTAATACACACACACACACACGTAATACACACACACATGTAACACACACACACACACATGTAACACACACACACACACACACACACAGACACAGACACAGACACACACACTACAGAAGACCAAAAACTGTACACAGTGGGTGGTGTTAAACTGGAAGGGAGGAAAGAGGTGGGTGGGCACCAAAAAAAAGAAGACGACGAAGACGAAAGGAAGACAAACAAATCATGTTACCCCCGGGACAAAAATCTCCTTACGAGATATGGAAGTTTCTTCCTAGTTCGACATACATACCCCCACCCCCACCATCCCCTCGGCCATTGATTGGTGCTAATGAAGCGTTCACAATCCGCCACGTCTGCCTAAACACATCCCCCTTCCTCTGACCTCACTTTACCTCCCAATGCCCCCCCCCCTATATTCTTCTCCCCCTCCCCCCTATATTCTTCTCCCCCTTCCCTTCTGTTATCCTCCCCACTCTCCTCTTCACCGTGATTATTGCAGTGTATTGACTGCTCTCCCCCATCTTATCTATTATTCCTCTGGCTGTAGCTAGTGTTCTCCCTCTCTGTTTTTCTCCTTTTCTCTCTCTGTCTCTGTGTGTCTGTCGGCTGAATCAGTGATCAGAATCAATACTGATGGGATGTTGTTTCCACTCTAAATTAGTGTTTTATCAACATCTTCTCTTTCTTTTCTTTAACAAGCACGTGCACACACACTTGGCGGAGAGAGAGAGAGAGAGAGAGAGAGAGAGAGGAGAGAGAGAGAGAGAGAGAGAGAGAGAGAGAGAGAGAGAGAGATAGAGAGAGACAGAGACACACACAAACACAGAAAGAGAGGGGAGAGGGCAGAAAAAGAGAGAGTAGTTTGCAGCAGAGAAAGTAGTGTAGTTTGCTCTCTGTCTGTCTGTCTGTCTGTCTCTCTTTCTCTCCGTCTCTATCTCTCAAACAGATATTCTGATATCAGGATGTCCAGGAATTAGGGATGGAGGTGATGGACAAAGTATTTTGAAAAGTCAACTGAAGTTCGTTTCCATTTTCTTGAATTTCTGCACATCCTACTATGCGCCCCCCCCCCCCCCCCCCCTCATTCAGCCCACCCTCGTCTTGTTAAAAAGAAATTAAAATGAGGCTGCTGACCTCATCGGGTAAATGCAAAGGCATACGACCATGACCTGCCAAGAGAGAGTGAGCGATAGATATACATATATACTTATACTCCGCACAGGCAGAACGACCAGTTATTAAACAGGATGGATCACAGGACTACTACTACAACATGTATCTCTCTCAGACTGCTTGACTCGCTTAACTACCCCCCCCTCCCTCCCCCCCCCTTCTCCACCATCCTCCTCCCCCCCCCCCCCGTAATCTTCTAATTCCTCCTCCAGGGTCTCTCTCTCTCTCTCTCTCTCTCTCTCTCTCTCTCTCTCTCTCTCTCTCTCTCTCTCTCTCTCCCTCCACCCCAAACAGTACTTTCGACTGCGTCCAAATGAGATTTTTCTGGACTGAATGAGTTCCGGTTTGCCTTTTGTGGTTAGTCGCCAATATCAGACCCCTCCCCCCCCCCCGCCTTCCTTCTTTCTCAAGACTCACCCTCATCACCACCACCCCTCTCCAACGTCTCCGACCGTTCCGACAGGCGCGGGGCCGGCCGCAGACGAAGACGAAGGCTGTCATTTCATAATCGAGGGATGATTTTTCTGTCGACTCCGTATCAGACCCCGGCAAATAATCTGCCCGCCATGTCTCTCCTCTCTGACGTGAGGGACGTGGCGAATGTGAGTTTCCGTCTGGCAACCGTACAGAGATGTCCCTGCTTCCTGCGTTCTACTTTGATGTCGGCGGGTGTATCAGTAAGCAACTTGGCAAACAGAATATCTTCAGGATACTACCGCCTGTAAATTTAGCAGACGATTCTGTTTATTAAAGATATCGGAGACCTCGAGATACTGCTTCGCACAGGGGAAGAAAAAAAAAAACTGGCTGAAGCTTGTTTATAAAGGAGGAAATTCTGTGTATAACATGATTACGTATCAGAGTATACAGAGATGCATCGTCAGGTTCTCTCTCTCTCTCTCTCTCTCTCTCTCTCTCTCTCTCCTCTCTCTCTCTCTCTCTCTCTCTCTCTCTCAACTGCTAACAGTTCCAGTCCAATTTTGTTTAAAAAAAACTGAAGGTCATGAAGTAGAAGACGGAGGAGGAAGAGAAGGGATGAAGGTGAAGGTGGGGGAAGAAGAGAAAGAAGGAGAAGATGATGAAGAAGAGATTGGTGGTAAACGAGGCAAAAAGTCGACGAAGATTGTCTCAGAGGAGGAGAAAAAGAAGAAAGAAGAAAAAAGGACAGAATAATTCGAAAACTTTTGCAATTATTAAGTACACAAGACGAAGTCAGAGTAAGAAAAAGAAAATGAACAGGATAATTTGAAAACTTTCTGCATCCAAGTCCACAACGTGTAGTCAAAATGACTAAGAATTACAAGCTGCAGAGGAAAAATGTTGAAAACTTAAGCATTTAAGTCCACACCACGAAGTCAAAATGACTAAGAGACGAGCTATAGGGGCCTACAGAAAAAAAAGAAACTCCTAACAGAAACCTGTTGACTCATCTTCAACAAGTGGGCACTCAACGAAAATCATTCATGCATTCATATTCCCCGCATTCTCTCCTCCCCTCCAAAAAAAAAAGGGGAGGGAGGGGGGATAGGGGAGTAGGGGGCAGAGAGTTCCTCTTTGGCGGTGTGGCGATCATTACGGCAATGAAGGGAGGCAGGCAAGATGGAGGGGCTCTTGGTGCCTGCTGCAATCGATGGCATCAACAGGCACCAGGGCAAACAGGCGCAAATGCGCCGGGAGCTACATCTTCCGCAAACATCTCTCCCCCCTCCCCCTCCCCTCGAGTGGAAACCTCTCCTTCTTTCTGCCTGTCGGACAGGAATCAAAACACGTTTTCTCCTCTCTTGTTTCGTTTCCCGGGGACTGCTTGTTGGCTAATATTGACCGAACGCGGCAGATAACGCACACCGCTTGATTTGCCGCCTGATTCAAAATGGCCGCCGCGGCCCTACTCCACGGGAGGCAATTCATCATATGCACCAACAGGTTCCCTAACTCCCTGCTTGTTTGTTCCCGGCCAACACCGCCTCTGAAGCGGGGCTTAAAGGAAAAAGAAACGAGCGGTTAGTAGAACATGACTACAAGGAGAAATGGGCGGTGGTACCTCAAGACAGATTGTAATTGGCATCATTGTGTTTTCCCTGGAAGCATAAATTTGATTCCATTTGTCACGAGTGAGTGAGTAACGCTGTAATGTGCCATGGGTGACTGCTAGAACTGAGTACCCACCGTTGCAGTGCCACACAGAGATAACGCCCGCCTTTTGTCCTACACGTTCTGCTCTTGTGCAACAACACCCCCACCTCTTCTTTCCCGTCTCCTGGAGATGGTAATTAGTGTGGATGGTGAGGAGAGCAGGAGATGGTATCAGGACGCAAGAAGGAAGCAGGCGCGTGCGTGACAAAGATGTAACAGAATGTGCGTGGGAAATGCTTCCGTGCAACGCACGTATACTGCTCTCTTCCTGCTCTTGTTTTAGAGAGAGAGAGAGAGAGGCTATGACAAATATGTCTGTATGCCGGCGCAAGACAGTCACAACAACCCAATTAGAGACAGGAATGAATACCTTCTTTCCCCCAGTTGAGATGGCGACAGCCGCTCTAATTAAACAGTTACGAAGTCACCAGTTGTATGTTCAAACCTTCACGCTGCTTGGAATTTGGTCGAGTAAGGACTGGGCATTTTTATGATATATCAGGCTACTGTATGTGCAGGCCTGCCAATGTGCAGACCTGCTAGTGCCTTACTCTCTTAATTACGCATGCAGAAGCACATGTTTTGTTGTTGTTTTTTAGGCACATAACTTTTATTACTTAAATCTGTGAGATTTTGCTCTACGTAAAATAGTCCATTTCAAACCCTGAGTGGATTTGAACAGTTTGATGATAAGCGAGTGACAGAACGTAGAAAACAAGAAAAAAGATATGATAAAATAGTTTAATAAAGCAAAGACACAACTGATAGGACAAAACAGAATAAAGTAAGTAAAATGAAATCAATAAAGACGGAAGATGAAAGGAATAAAATAAACACTACTGTGATCCATACACGGTCTCAACGGTTCCCACGTCACGCACAAAGTTCATTCTGTCACACCAGTTGGACTCTCTTTGTAGAACGGCACCCGAAGCAAACTCCCAATACGTACTTCTGCCACCAGTCCACTACCACTACAAAACACTACTTTAAAATATTACAAAAAAAACTTTTCAACAAAACAAAATTCCCAAGTTTTTAAAAACTTGTATTGTATTGTATTGTTTTTCCTCCACTACTTTTTTTTCCTCAATAAAAGTTTTTAAACTTTCTGAAAGCTCGCTCCTACGGTGCGGAACAAAAAGAAAGAATTTTCATTTTTCTTCAGTGTACCGTTAGTTTCGTGTTTTATAGCGTCATAAAACACACTGGCTTTTCAATGGTCTCCCGAGTCCTATGTTTTGTTTAGTTCTTAGTATATAGTTGGTAGTTGAACGTTTATATCAGCAGGACGCTCGTCTATTGTTCTGATCAAAGAGGACCACCATCACCCACTAGGCCTAACATTAATTTTTAAGTCTGCTTTTCTTCACGACGGTGTACGATTTTTTTTTCCTGAAGTGCACTACAAGAAAGGAGGAGTTATTGATAAAGTATTTATTCAGTGTTCACACTTCTTTCTGTCTGTCTGTCTGTCTGTCTGTCTGATATTTTGTTATCCTAAGTCCCTTTTTTGTAACTGACTTTTCTGTTAATTCTTTTTCTTTTTTGATTGTTACTGTTGTTGTTGTTTTTTTTTTTTTTATCCATCACCAAATACTGAAACAGTTCGGCAACCCCCTTCATGTATGGGCCAATGGCCTTTTTGTGAATAAATCTTTCGAGTTCGAGTTCGAGTTCTTTCTCTCTCTCTCTCTCTCTCTCTCTCTCTCTCTCTCTCTCTCTCTCTCTCTCTCTCTCTCTCTCTCTCACGCACGCACGCACGCACGTGCCCACATGCACACAACATAGACATGAGAGTGAATGTGAATAAAGGCACATAAGTATTGTGCATGGGTTCTTTCTTGTAGGGAAATAAGGAGGAAGAGAGAAGGGGAGGGGGGGGGGGGGTAGTTAGGGTCGGGGGCGGACGAAAGGATCATTATAGGGGCAGACTAACTCGCGGACAAAGATCACAGCAAAAAACAGGGGCACTAAATGATCGGGCTTAAGACAAATAACCCCTGCACGTTAAAAACACAGGGTGCTCCCGAAGAAGAACAAAAGGAAACGGGCTCACCACTCCTTGCCCCTCTCCCCCGCAAGCACACACACGCACACGCACGCACACACACAACATACTCGCGTGCACAAACGCACACATA
>CM060329.1:7353044-7364864 GCA_030674155.1 Stramonita haemastoma
AGAAGTAACAAGAAGTAGCAGCAGGAGAGTACGTATATATAAACAAAAAAAGCCGTCTGTTCCACTGTTTCTGGCATTTCGTCTGAGCAGGGATGGATGTACTGTATTGTACACGCCATCTTTCTCCCTACTTTGCTTCTGTCTTCTGTGGGAGGAGGTCTCCCAAACTCCTGATTGTTTTAACACACCTCCTCTCTCCTCCTCTTCCCTCTGCTTGCTGTCTCTCCTCCCTATGCGGGCTGTGAGTGATCGATGAGTTTTTGTAGGATTTGTGAAAACCGACTCGATCTCTCTCTCTGTCTCTCTCGAAAATCATTCGAGTTCACGTTCTCTCTCTCTCTCTCTCTCTCTCTCTCTCTCTCTCTCTCTCTCTCTCTCTCTCGTTCGAAAATCATTCGAGTTCTTCTCTCCTCTCTCTCTCTCTCTCTCTCTCTCTCTCCTCTCTCTCTCTCTCTCTCTCTCTCTCTCTCTCTCTCTTGACTAAACTGAGTCTGTCAAACTACCAGCTACCAGCTCGTTTGGAACCTAAGTTGATTTTACACAGTGGCTGCTTTTGTATCGTAAAAATTTCGATCTGACGTTTGAGTTTCCAAAGTTGACCCCCCCCCCCTCCTCGGCTAGAGTTCTGAGGTTCGCCAATGACGAGATTTTTTTTGGTACAGGACCGGTTTTTAGGCCCACCAGTAAGGCAGCCGCATTTCAACTTCGGGAAATGCAAAGCTGAAAAATCGTTTGTCTTAGTTTTGTGTTAAGTATGTCTGACCTTTTTGATTCTCTGTTTTGAGATTCTATAGCCATGGTGTTGACTGCCTCAGACAAAAAACCCTTCCAAAAACACACATGATGTCAAATGCACAGCACACGGACACGTAAACACACGCATACACACACGCACGCACGCACACACACACACACACCACAACCCCCCTCCCACTCCTTACATCCACTCACACCAACACATCCACACCAGACATTTTCCACCCAAACCTATATTTTTCTTTCCAAACTTTTTGAAGTTATTCCATCTGGACTTCTTCGATTTAGAGCAAGAGAATGGGATTTTGATGACAAAACCGTTGAGGGGGAAAGGATGCGTTTTACGAAAAGAAAGGGTGGGTGGGTGGGAGAGGTAGGGGGGGGGGGAGGAAACTACAGAGAGAATGTGTACTGAACGGTACATACTCACTGGCAAACTGTGGGGGGGTGGGGGGGGGAGGGAGGAATTTACAGTGGAGAGGAGGAGGGCAGATCTCCCTTGGCAACCAGACTGCACTGAACAACTGGCTTTAAACTACTGTCAGCTCGCAGCTCTGTCGACTGTGAAATTAAAACGAAACTCCAGTTGAACAACATGGGGGCAACTTTCTCTAATAACCCTCTTCTCTTTCCAATGTTTTCTCTTTCTGCCTTCCCCATTTTCACGAGAGAGAGAAAGAGAGGGGAGGAGAGAGGGAGAGAGGAGGGAGAGAGGGGGGAGGGAGGAGAGGAGAGAGAGAGAGAGAGAGAGAGAGAGAGAGAGAGAGGAGAGAGAGAGAAGAGAAGAGAGAGAGGAGAGAGAGAGAGAGAAGAGAGAGAGGGAGGAGAGAGAGAGAGAGAGAGAGAGAGAGAGAGGAGGAGGAGAGAGAGGAGAGAGGAGAGAGGAGAGGGGGAGAGAGAAGCAACAACTGGAACAGGAAATGAACGGACGGTATTAAATTAACTTCCGCGAATCGAAACTTTATGAACTCAAACTCCACAATTCCGTCTAACGTCATTCTCCCGCCCGTTCCCCCTCCCTTCCCTGTTTCCTCCTAGCATCCCCCCTTCCCCCCTCAACCAATTCTTCCCCCCCAACCCACCCCCATGACGCTATAACTTCAACGACATGTGCATTGTCGGTTGGGCGGCTCCCCACAAAAGCAAAGAATCTAATTTCTGGGGTCCGCAATTTAAGGGCTCTCTCCTCTCTCTCTCTCTCTCTCCTCTCTCTCTCTCTCTCTCTCTCTCTCTCTCTCTCCTGCCTCTCTCTCTCTCTCTCTCTAACTCCCCCCCCCCTCTCTCTGTCTCCCCCCTCCCCCCTCTCTCAATCTCTCCCTTTCAGAAACTCTCCTTCCCCACTACTACCCCCCCACCCTCTTTACCCCCCCCCCACCTTTCTCTTCCTCCTCCCAGACTTGCAGCTTATTGAAAGCGTTCCTCCTCTCACTCCGCTAATTGCCCAGCGTCCCTAGGGGGGTTGTGTTGCGGGTACAATCTCATTAATATGCAACATGTCCGGCATACTGATGCTGATGGCAAGCGGGCAAAATCACATGCAACAAGTTAGGCCACAGCTAGCCTTGTTGCCATTGACTGTGTAGTCATCTCACCCACTTCTCTTCTCTCCCCTTTTTTCTTCTTGCTTCTCCGCTCTCTTAATTTTCATGACGCTTGTGTGTTAACCTAGGTTTTGTTTTGGTTTGTGTGGTCCACCAAGCTTTTCAAATGATGTCTTGTGTTTTTGTTATGCTAAATGCCCTTATTTCACATGCGTGTGAACAAGAAAAATGACGCTTGTATTTGTTAAGAGCTTCACACACAGAGGACAGAAACAGAGAGAGAGAACACTGAACACTGAGAGAGAGAGAGAGAGAGAGAGAGAGAGGAGAGAGAGAGAGAGAGAGAGAGAGAGAGAGAGAGAGAGAGAGAGAGAGAGAGAGAGAGAGAGAGAGACAGACAGACAGACAGACAGACAGACATCAGACAGACAGAGATCTTTAGTCATCTATCAACACATATGTGCCGATCAATACCTACCTACCTATGTTTAAGCTATGTCTCGATGTTCTTCCCCTGCTGTGCTATGACTGGCTGATCTTCTTGTAATCGTAATAAAAGTGGTTAATGTTTAAACCAAGACAGTGGTGTCACACACACATACACACACACAACAACCACACACACACGCACACACAGAACACACCACACACACAGACCCTCCACACATGTAGCCAACCACCGTTAGGCTACCCCCATCACAGGCCAGTTTGCCACCCTCCCAGTTCCCCCCACTTCCCTTCTCTCCTTCCTCCTATTGATGCCCGAAAAACCCACGATGTGTCATCCCTGCACCCCTAACCTACCCACCCCACCCCCTCCCCAACTTACCACCTACCCCTACACCCCCCAAAAAATCTACCCCACTCTCCGCAGATATGCATCAGACATAAAAGCTAAAGATGGAGGGATGGAGGTGTTAGAATTAGGGAAGCTAACCCCCCCTCCCTCCCCCTCCCACTCCACCCACACTTAAGATAATCGATCAGCTGGGGGGATCCCCGATAGCATCAGGGTATAGGGGCAGCAGGAAGACTGGAAAAAGGGGAGATGGCCGGAGATAGCATGGTGTCCTGTTGGGGGGGCCAGTCTTCTGAAGCATGGATTGAGTTTTTACTGTTCAACATCCATCTCTCTCTCTCTCTCTCTCTATCTCTCTCTCTCTCTCTTCTCTCTTCCACTCCTCTCTCTCTCTCTCTCTCCACCCTCCCTCTCCTCTTTCTCAGTCCTCCCCCCCTCTCTCCTCCCCCTCTCTCTCTCATCCCCATAACCACAGCCTAACTAACCCCTACAATCGCCTGCAATTAGCTCCCGGCCAATTCCCATTCGTGATCTGTTGTTCTTGTGTTGGTTTAATGATCTGGACGAGGACTTTTGAATACACATGGCTCTTTCGTCTCGGTCAGATGTGCGATTAGGCCCTATGGGAAGGAATAGGGGGGGTGGTGGTGGAAAGAGAGAGGGAGTGGGTGAGAGGGAGGGATAGAGAGGGGAAGGAGGGAGGAAGGGAGGGAAGGAGATAGATAGATAGATAGACAGATAGATAGATAGAGTAGATAGAGTAGAGAGAGGAGAGAGAGAGAGAGAGAGAGAGAGAGAGAGAGAGAGGAGAGAGAGAGGAGAGAGAGAGAGAGAGAGAGAGAGAGAGAGAGAGAGAGAGAGAGAAAAGATTGAGATTGGATTGATGGAGGGGATTAACAGACTATCATGTCTACATGATATTCTCACAATTGCTATGATGATCTATCTACATTATCAAAAAACAAAACCACGAAAAAATAAAACAAAGAAATAAACCCAAAACAAAACTTGCAACCAAATAAGCTAGGAGACAAACAGTGCAACAACACTAGCCACAGTCTGCTGGTCTGCTGGTCGTAGCATAGGGCCTAGTAGGTTTGTAGAGAAACTGTTCCATCCACTCGACAAGTAAAAGTTGCCAGGTAACTTTCCCAAAACATTTCTACTCTACAAAGACAAAACACATGAGCGTACCAGAAAGCATAACCAAACCTATGTTAGAATCCATGCCATGATGATTATTCGGGCAGATGTGAATGGTTTTTTTTTTTTCATCTTAGTTCAGTACGTGTTTGTGCCCAGTCCCCTTCCCTCTGTTCCCTTGTGAATGGGCTTGAAAGCTTAACACAATAAACCACTGACATCGTCACAAGATAACAGAACGACAAGGTAACAACAGAGACTGATTCTCTCTCTGTCTCTGTCTCTCTCTGTCTCTGTCTCTCTCTCTCCACACACACACACAAATCCTAACATCCCAATGGAAATGATCACAAGCATAGTGAATAACCATTCCTGTGTCGGTGACATCAGACACACAAATACACACACACACACACACACCAAGGACACATACACACACACACACATAACACACACACACACACAACACACGAACAAGGTTACACACCAGGGTGGTGTCTGGGGCTCAGTGGCTAGATACAGCCATTCGATTTTACACCACCGTCAACCATATTCATGGACAAGCTTTGCACCTTCACATCACTCCTACCTCCTATCCCCCCCCCCCCCGCCACAACTGCCTGCTGCATAACTAGATCGTAGATGTTTATCTGTCTTTGAAGCCAACAGCTACCGATTCACAAATCTAGGCGGCGCCACAACCGTGACGAATTTTTGTTTTTCTTCTTTTCTGAGCTCCATGAAGAGCCACCATGGCCTAAACTGAAATATAGAAATTATAGAAAAAGTGAATCTGGGGCAAGTTGAGCATGGCACAGTCCATCCCTCTTCAAGTAGCAGAAAGCATGCTGGGTATGTTTGTATTATCATTGCCACCGGCCATAACTGACCTACTTTTATATTCAAGATGGATTAGGATACGTTTCTGATATGTGCGCAAGATGTTCTGGGTGTGTTGGCAAACGGGACAGAAATAAAAATTAAAAAAAAAACGCACGCGCGCGCGCACACACACACACACACACACACACACACACACACACACACACAACATAACAAACAAAAAAGAACAACAAAACATCTAAGATTTACAGCCTCATCCAAAAGATCAGTATGAGAAAGGAATCGGTAACAACAACAACAAAAACTTCGGGAGAAAATTTCTCTCAAATGGACATCTTTGAGGAGACTCGACACTAAGCTCTCTGGTACCATCCAGTAGAGAATTCAACGCTCTAACACTAACTACTAACAGCCCGGGAAAAAAACGCCACACAGCTGAAAACAAACAGGTCCACCGTAGTATTTTCCCCTGCAGTATAAAACAATGGTCTTGATATAACTATGCAAATTGATGTTTCGTCTCCCCAATGCCGTTGTGTAGTCGTCTGTTGTATGTCAAGTCACTCTCTAAGGAATTACTTGTCTGGCATTACTTTTGTTCTTATTGTATAACCTTTTTCTGTATAGTTTTTTTTTCTGTACCTTTTTTAAATGAGAAAGTCGGAACATTTGTCTCATGTAGTGTGTGAAGCAGTTAATCATATTTTCTGATGGTTTGATAGTTAATCTATGTTACAATTCCACATGTTTTTTTTGTTTTAACATTTTTTTTTACGCCACACGGTAACAATAAATTTCTTAGAAAATGTGCCGTCCTCTTCACTTTTAGCTTTTAAATGTTTGTTAAATTTCGGTTTCTGTTTCTCACTGACAAAAAAAAATCATGGACTACTTCATTTGAAATCAACACAAAATTGAAGTTGGAGAGGTTCGTTTTTTTCAAAATATGCCATAAAATAAACAACAGCATTTGCCTCCATTGAAAAAACAAACAAACACACAAAAAACCCAACCCAAAACGGTCGAAAGTCTTTTGATTCAGCGATGCTTACGTTCACTATCGTCCTAGTATAAAAAAAAGGCATAAAAATACCGGGAACCCCCCCCCCCCCCCCCACAAACACACCCCCCCACCCCCCCCTTCCCCTCTAAACAAAAACAAAACAAACTCCCATCTTTCTTTTTTCATTCAGTGTTCACAGCTTTACCCTCATTATGATAATTCTGCTCTCTCATCAAGTCTTCCTCATTCACGTCAACAGGCAGCAAGCAGGAATTCAGCCAGCAAAGCCAGGCTCCACAGAGGTGAGCCAGCATTCTATTCTACCCAAAGCCGGAATGAGGAGCCAGCCCAGCTCTGGTTGTTCGAGGCGGAAGAGGAATTGCCCAAGTCTGATTGCCATCTTCGCAGGCCTGCCAAACTTCCGTTCTGTTTGCCTTCGTTTCGTCGCTCTTCAGTCATTCAGTTTTCCATTTTTCTTCATTTTTTTTTTTGTGTGTGTGGATAGTTTTACCCTCTCAGCTTGAAACTGGCATGATTTCTCTCTCTGTCTCTCTCTGTTCTCTGTTCTCTCTCTGTGTCTCTCTGTGTCTCTCTGTGTCTCTCTCTTGTCTCTCTCTGTGCTCTCTCGTCTGTCTGTCTGTGTCTGTCTGTCTCTCTCACTCTCTCTCTCACTGTGTGTGTGTGTGTGTGTGTGTGTGTGTGTGTGTGTGTGTGTGTGTGTGTGTGTGTGTAATGTGTGGTGTGTGTGTGTGTGTGTGAGTGTGTGTGTGTGTGTGTGTTGGGTTTTTGTTGTTGTTATTGTTGTTTTTGTTAGGTTTTGTTGTTTTCTTTTCATTTGCTCACGCAGAAAGGATTGTGATTCAACTGATTTGCTTTTTAACAAAGCAAAATAGAGTGCAAAAGAGATAGATATATTGATGTGACAGACAGGTAGATATAATAGATAGAGAAATAGAGAATGAGAGAGACAAGAGACAGAGAAAGACTAAGACAGTAACAAAGGCAACAACCGATAATGACAATGATGACAAAAAGATGGATAACCTAGAAAAAAAGCTGCTGTTACAGAAAGAGAGACCAAATAATAAAAAGAAAAAGAAAAAAGAACAGATCACGTGGGATGTGACGTCATTCAGCACGTGATGCCAACAGCAGCAGCGACACCTGCCGTGTTTTCAGCAACCGGCTGACGAAGTGCCAGGAGAATTACTGCAGACATTTCATAACCTTTTTCCTGTTGCCCCTGTGCCCCCCCACCCCCGCCTTTTCACACACACACACACAACACACACACACACAACACACCACACACACACACACACACACACCACACACACACAACACACACACACACACACTCTCTCTCTCTCTCTCTCTCTCCACTTTACCATGCCAGGGAGTCTGGGGGGGTTTGGCCTTCTCCATCTGTTTGTTTCGTAGTTTCTTTGATTTGTTTTGTTTTCTTTTGCTTTGGTTGTTTGCTGACGGTAAGATACAGTAACAACAAAAAAAATGGTAGAAGGTCGCTTCTTTTCAACAGTAAAAGGAAGAGAGAGAGAGAGAGAGAGAGAGAGAGAGAGAGAGAGAGAGAGAGAGAGAGAGAGAGAGAAGAGAGAGAAGGAAGAGAGAGAGAGAGAGAGAGGAGAGAGAGGGAAGAGAGGAGGGAGGAGAGAGAGAGGGAAGAGGGAGGGAGGGAGGGAGAGAGAGAGGGAAGAGAGGGGGGAGGGGGGAGAGAGGGAGGGAGGGAGGGGAGGGAGGGAGAGGGAGAGGAGAGAGAGAGGAGAGAAGAGAGAGAGGAGAGAGAGAGAGAGAGAGAGAGAGAGAGAGAGGAGAGGAGAGAGAGAGAGAGAGAGAGACAGACAGACAGACAGACAGACAGACAGACAGACAGATAGACAGAAGATGAAGGCAACCATCTTAGTTTTAAAGAACATTCTTTTAAAGGGACACTTGCACATTCAAAAGCTGCCCCCCCCCCAATTTTTGCCTATCTTGTTCCTGCATCCTTATCTACAAATTATAATTTTTTTTCTAATAAAGAAGTATACAATAGTTATCACCAAGTGCTCTCTCTCCTCTCCTCTCCCTCTCTCTTCCCCCTCTCTCTCTCTCTCTCTCTCCCCTCCCTCTCCATACCCTCACTCCTCCCCCTCCTCCTCCCCCCTCAAATTCCATCACTCTCTTTTATGCAGAGTGCACATGCATGTCACGTGTTAACTCAATCGGACACGTTGTTCCGAACGAAGCAAATGACTTCGGTGAAAAAGAGTAGGCGCGCCAACGCACACACATGCAATGCGTTCCCACACGCACGGTCGGACATGCGAACGTAAAAGGAACAGAAGAGGCCAGCCTGGACAAAAACACACTGCCACTTCATTTTTTCCCTTCATACACAACCTGTTAAGCGCGTATACACGCACCAGCAGGCTCGCAGACAGACAGAAATAATTCTCTCTACTTCGTTTCACTCGCGGAGCCATTCCAGTCATTTCTTCTTCTTCTTCTTCTGTTCTCTCTTCTCTGTTCTCTCTCTCTGTCTGTCTGTCTGTCTGTCTGTTCTCTCTCTCCTCTCTCTCCCTTCTCATTCTCTCTCTCTCTCTCCTCTCTCTCTCTCTCTCTCTCTCTCTCTCTCTCTCTCTCTCTCTCTCTCTCTCTCTCTCTCTCTTTTCAGCCGAAAATAACTTTTTCAAATTCAGAAATACGGAACGTCAAAATTAAAGACTTCCATGGAAACACCAAGCTTACACTGAGAAATATAGATTCGATATAGACTAGCTCGATGGCCTTTTTTTACTTGCTTGCTTGACGTTACTATTTTTCTTTCTGTCCGTATCTTTTTTTAGGGTTGCGCAAATTATTGAGGCATCAACAGTGGAAACCGTACACATCTTTGCAAATCTGTACTCTTTGAACCAATCACAGAAAGGAAGGTGGGGGTGGGAAGCGGAGAGAAGAGAGAGGGGGGGGGAAGGAGGGAGCGAGAGAGGCGAGAGAGAGAGAGGGGGGGGGAGGGGGAGCAAAGAGAGGGAGAGAGCGAGAGAGAGAGGGGGGGGGGAGACAGACAGCAGACAAGACAGACAGACGACAATTTTACTTATCAAACCTTCACAGAACAAAAAAAGAGAGAATTTCCTACCAAATACATACATACACACACACAGTTTCACTAAGGTAAATTAAGACTTTCACCACCCACAACACACCAACACACCCCCCACAAACACCACAACATCTATCCATCCATCCGTCCATCCACCTACCCACCCACCCACCCACCCACCACCACATCCACACCATCACCCATCCACCCCTCTACCCACCCCCCTTCCCCCACCATCCACACAACCGTCCTTACCTGTTCAGGTTTAAGACCTGGCGGCACCCAGGCGTATTCCTCCAAAGGACAGCCACTGTCATCATCAGACGTGGAGTTTCTCTGGGCATCCTGCATCAGTCCTCTGCAGGGTACGGTCCGTGTCGCCCCCCGGGCCTGCAGACATGTCGTGCTGCTCTGGGGGACACTTACAGTGCCGACAAATCTTTCTGCACACACAGAGAGAGAGAAAATGCAGAGGTTAGTGGTGGTGGTGGGAGAGAAGAAGTGCATAACAGAATCCAACAAACCATTGGTCCGGGCTACGAAAACTCTATCAATCGTAAAGAAGCGTAAACTTAAAATGGTACGAGCATGTCACAAGGGACACTTACAGTGCCGACAGATCTTTCTGCACACACACAGACAGAGAGAAAATACAAGGGTTAGTGGTGGTGGTGAGTCGGGTGGGTCTGTTTTGTTGTATGTAGTTGAGGGGTGTGGCGGTGGTTGGGGGTAAGTGGTTTTGTACTCCTGTACCACAAGATTTCAAAATACAAATAATACAATTCCTCTCTCTCTCTCTCTCTCTCTCTCTCTCTCTCTCTCTCTCTCTCTCTCTCTCTCTTCTCTCTCGTTCTTTAAAGTACAAACAGGAACACAGAAGAACACGAAGAAGAAATTACAACAAACAAAATAAACCTTTGCTGAAAAATCCAGCAAACCATTGGTCCTTACAAAACTCTTCTATCAATCGTAAAGAAGCGTAAACTTAAATGGTACGGGCATGTCACAAGATCAAAAGGACTTGCAAAAACAATACTGCAAGGCACTGTCCAAGGAGAAAGAAAAAGAAGCAGACCAAGGAAGAGATGGGAGGACATCAGCGAATGGACAGGCCTAGAACTCAACAGAACCCTGAGAAAGGCAGAACAGAGAGAGGAATGGAGGTAACTGGTTGTCGAGTCTTCAGGGGTGTCCCCCACGGTCGCCAAACTAAGGGATAGATAGATAGATAGATAGATAGATAGATAGATAGATAGATAGATATAAGATGGATAGATAGATAGATAGATAGATAGATATAGATAGATAGATAGATAGATAGATAGATAGTGGTGATGGGTCGACTGGGTGTGTTTGTTGTATGTAGTACAAGATGTGGTTGGGGGTAGGTAGTTCTGTACTCCTGTACCACAAGACATCATGGTACAAATACAATGCTCTCTCTGTCTCTGTCTTTCCATCTCTCGTTCTTTCAAGTACAAACAGGAACGCAGAGGAACAGAGAGAAGAAAATACAACAAACAAATTGATCTTAGAGTTTCAAACTGTCTCTCAGCCTGCCTCTCTCTCTGTCTCTGACTCTGTGTGTCTGTATGTCTGTGTCTGTCTCTCTTTCTTTTACCAAACGAGTTTGAGAGCAATAAATAGCGGATAATGAAGTTACTGGACAAAGACAATCTCCTCTGAAACAGGAGGTGGATGAATCGTCCCCGTATTGTGTGTTCATATTACGAATGAATAGCATGCTCCATCAACTCTGCAAGTGAATCTTCTTGTTATTGGTGTTAGTGTTGTTGCTGTTGTTGTGTCTGGGAGGTGTGTGTGTGTTGGGGAGGGGGGATATGCGCGCCTGTGTGCACGCACGTGCCTGAGACTATTAGGTGCAGGAATGCGAGAATGTGTGCGCGCAGGCTCATGTGCATGCAACTGGGTGTGTACGTGCCGATGCTCTGGCATTTAGACATGCATTTATGAATCAATCGCGGGGGCGGGGGGGGGGGGGGCGACTGGGGATGAATGCAAACCTGGGTAAGCTGGAAGGGTGTGGGCATGGGGGGGGGGGGGACGTGTTATGATCACACGAGCATTCCGCTTTCATAAACACGAGTTTTGCTATGTTGATGCATCTATTACAAGCTCATGCATATATGCATGACGATCAAATGCACACACTGAAACCGGCTAATTTCTGCACTTAGCGCTTCAAAGACAACTCGCTAAAAGATTGTATGAGTGTGAATGTAAACATGCAACATTTGTGTGTGTGTGTGTGTGTGTGTGTGTGTGTGTGTGTGTGTGTGTGTGTGTGTGTGTGTTTGTGTGTATGTGATATATGTATATATATAATATAGAGAGAGGAGAGAGAGAGAGAGAGAGAGAGAGAGAGAGGAGAGGGAGAGAGAGGAGAGAGAGAGAGAGAGAGAGAGAGAGAGAAGAGAGAGAAGGAGGGGAGAGAGAGAGAGGAGAGAGAGAGAGAGAGAGAGAGGAGAATGAGAGTGGTTGGTGTGTGTGGTGTGGTGTGTAGTGTGAGTGAGCGCACAATCGCACGCATGTGTAGCAAAAGTGAGCAGGAAAATCAAATAGTCCTAATCATGCTCTCTCTGAATTGTGTAGTCAAAAGGATGAAACGTGG
>CM060329.1:7364964-7369964 GCA_030674155.1 Stramonita haemastoma
AGCCTAACACGGCTGATCGAGTGTGAGACTGCTCCCATTATTCTTAATGTGACAGTCTTTAAAACCTCTCTCTCTCTCTCTCTCTCTCTCTCTCTCTCTCTCTCCCCCCCCTCCCTCCCCTCCCCCCCCCCCCTCTCCCCTCTCTCTCCCCCCCCTCCCCTCTCTCTCTCTCTCCCCCCCCTCTCTCTCTCCCCCCCTCTCTCTCTCTCTCTCTCTCCTCCTCCTCCCCCCCTCTCTCTCTCTCCCCCCCCCTCTCTCTCTCTCCTCTCTCTCCTCCCCCCCCTCTCTCTCTCTCTCTCTCCTCCCCCCCCTCTCTCTCTCTCCCCCTCTCTCTCTCTCTCTCTCTCTCTCCTCTCTCTCTCTCCTCTCTCTCTCTTCTCTCTCTCTCTCTTCCTCTCCTCCCTCCTCTCCCCTCTCCCTCCTCTAACCTGAACTCAACGAAACCTTGAACGTTGTTTTACCAGAAAGGAAACCAAAGATCGTACGTACACACAGGAATGGAGAAAATTGATCTACACCGTTCATCGTTCCTTCCATATTCTTGCTGCTGAATGAAGCCAGGAAACAGGATATTCATTGACGATGGTTTATAGCCCACAATGTTGAAAAACTGGAGAGTAGGAAGGCAGCAGTGATGGTGGGTGAAAAAAAAAGACAATATGCCCGCATGTGTTTCTGTTTCTATGCTCAGGCTGCTGGCAGTATAGATAGTAAAGTGGTGTGATGATGCTGCGTCGTCAATTTATCGCCTGTCAGCCAGGGGAAAAAGCTTGTCAGTCTGAACCAACATTATACAGTGCTTTACTCAGCAACATTGCGTGTCTCTCGTCTTTCTCTTTCCCTGCTGCCTCTGTCTGTCTGTCTGTCTGTCCCTGTGTCAGTGTGTGTGTGTCTGTCTGTCTGTCTCTCTCTCTCTGTCTCTCTCGTCTCTCTGTCTCTCTCTCTCTCTCTCTCTCTCTCTCTCTCTCTCTCTCTCTCTCTCTCTCTCTCTCTCTCTCTCTCTCTCTCTTCTCTGTAAAAAATGCATGTAATGCTGGATCTAAAAAATCTAAATCTTAAGCTAAATTTTATCTCTGAAAAATAAAAATTTCTTCAAAAAAATCTCTCTCTCTCTCTCTCTCTCTCTCTCTCTCTCTCTCTCTCTCTCTCTCTCTCTCTCTCTCTCTCTCTCTCTCTCTCTCTCTCTCTGTGCGCCGACATGCATGCATGCGTGTGTGTGTGTGTGTGTTTCTCCTCGAGTTTTGTTTTTAATCAACACGTACACGAGTATTGTTATCGCTCTCAGCAGTGCTTCGCCTTTTCGCTTACATAGTGTTCAGATACAGGAGGCCGAGTAGAAGGGAAGGGGAGGGGGAGGGGGGATGCCTTACATTCTCAGAGAATCCTGCTGCGATTCTGGTATGACTTTTTGTCTTCTGTTTCTCCTGATACTCTTTGTTTTGTTTCCAGTGTCATTTCAACTCTGTTGTCACTAGCTGTGAGGCGGAAATTTTCCCATTATTCATGTTGCTTTTACTGACTCCTTTCTGTTTACCGGTAATGTCAGTGAGGGGTTTTGTGGGGGGGGGGGGGGGGGAATGATAGGGGATATGTGGAAGGTACTAGAGAGGGTGTGAAAAGGGCAGCATTATTGACAGAGAGGAGAGGGGGAGGAGAGAGAGGAGAGACAGACAGAAGAGAGAGAGAGAGGAGAGAGAGAGAGAGATCCTGCAATTTCACGGATGAGAGCACTTATTGTGTGTGTGTGTGTATGTGTATATATAATATATATATATATATATATATATATATATATATATATATATATTATATATATATATATATATATATATATATTGTATTCCTGCTTGTGGTCTGTCTTTATGACTATTATCATGTGAACCTGTGTATAAAAATGCTTTCAAAAGTGTGTGTGTGTGTGCACACGTGTGTGCGTGCATGTGTTTGTGTGTGAGCGCAAATGTGAACGTGCGTGTGCGTGCGTGTGTGTGTGTATATGTGAGCGCACGTGTGTGTGTGTGTGTGTGACGCGCCCCGTGTGGTGGTGCGTGCGTGTGCGTGCGTGAGCGCAAGCACGTGTGAGCGCACGTGCATACACATAGGCGTGTACACACACCCTCAGACATACATACACTGTTGTAAAAGAGATAAGGACCTAGCAAGAAGGGCGTTAATCAGAAGCCATCTCAGTACGACGTTTTATCGACCAGCATTTTCCCCCCAAGTCGGCTACACTCATCACTCACTACCTGGCGTGAAAGAGAGTCAGGCAAAGGTGTGCCAAATCAGTGGCCATCTGAGTACACCTACCTACCTCTGTCTGACACATTCATACTACGGCTCCACACTGTAACATGCAGCATCTCTCTCCATGTCAGGGGGAAGAGGAAGGGGGAGGGGGTGCAGGGGGGGGGGGTAGGTTTGGCGTGAAGAAGGGAAGTTTTTAGTGTACAAGTTAAAAAAGCTTTGACAGGGCAAACGAGAGTTGTTGGAGTGCTGGCTGTTTTCCATCCATGTGTTTTGTTGAAATTGTTCGCTGCATTTTTTTTTCTTTTTTTTTTTAAAGACATGGCAGCCTCTCTAAAACTGCGTGATGAACTTTTCACATTTACCGATATGACATGGTTGTAAATGACGTCATGACCCCAAGTGCAGCGTGAGGTCAGAGGTTGTGACGTCAGCGGTCCGCTAGGGTTTTTTTTTTTTCGTTTGCCTGTTGTTGTTAGTTGCTTGGGAGTTGTTGGTATTTTTTTGTGGGTTTTTTAAGTGTCAGTACAGTGTTCCTTATTTACTGACACAAATCAGTCGTACAAACTCGTTGTAAACCTGTGGGAATCCTGTTTTAAAAAGGCCTGTAACATTCCCCCTAGTGGACGGGGCTGTTGTCCATTGGTGACAAACATGCCAGTCACAGTTTGTAGCTGTTTTAGGGGGCAGTTTGGCGCGGGTTGTGGCACAGTGGTTGTGACACCTGAAGGGGGGGGGATTTTGGGGGGGGGGGTCCCTTGTAATGCCTCGCTGTGACATCGCATCGAGTTAAAATTGACGGCTATAATGCTTGATGGGAGGGGGGGGGGGGGGGCTGAAATTGAATGGAGTTTCGTGTTTCCCGTCTCAACGAAGTTATCTAGTTAGGATGATATAGTTAGGAAGAGAAGAGCTAGGATGATTAAATGCATCCCCGAAGTTGGAATGCGGCTGCCTTGATGGTGGGCAAACGGTTGCGTATGCAATATTTCACCTTTTAGTAAACTTCAGAGCTGCAGCCGAGGAACGAAAAAAAAATATATATAAAAATAATATAATATTATATATATATATATATATATATATATATATATATATATATATATATATATATATATATATAAATGTACAGGAAATGAGTGTCAGTTTGAGTTACTCTTGGTTCAAAAGGGTTACACATTAATTTGTGGTGTTTAGGATTAGGGAAAGATTGTCAGCTGTTTCGAGCTGGGATATAACCGAAAATATTGGGAAATTAAGACACACACACACAAAAAAAAACAACAAAACAAAACATAAAAGGCATTGAATGGTCTATGGTTAGGGGACCAAAAAAATAGTCCTTAAGTGTAGGTATGGGAATAAAGATTCTGAGTACTTGAAACGAAATAGACGGGGACCACAATGTGACGAAAATTGATCAGAGTAAATGTTCTTTCAGTGTAGCTGAAGCACAGTAAACTGGTTTTGCGTGGGGACAAACGTGTGTATGATAGCACTGTGGTGCCCAGGTACTGTGTCATCATCACTCAGGGCACTGTGGTGCCCCAGGTATCATCAGGCTGTGTCCCATCTTCACTCATGGCACTGTGGTGCCCCAGGTTGTACTGGCACTAGTGGCCATCATCACTCAGGGCACTGGGTGTCCAAGTATGCCCATGGCACTGTGTCCCATCATCACTCACTCAGGGCACAGTGATGCCCCAGGTATATGTCATCATCAGCACTCTGGCACAAGTGATGCCCCAGGCACTGTGTCATCATCACTCAGGGCACAGTGATGCCCCAGGACTGTGTCATCACCCCAAGGACCAACAGTGGTGCCCAGATGGCTGGCGATAGGCATGAGATAAACGGGGACACACACGGGCGCCCCAGGTTACCGTGAAATAGGCAGTATCAGTCAGGCGTGTACAGTACAGTACAGTACCCCCAGGTAGCAAGCAGCCTACAGTACCCGGGGTGGCTGCGGTAAGCGGCATGCTTGCTGCGGGGGGGGAGGGTGGAGGAGGGGACGGGCAGGCGGGTGCCGGACACTCTGGCACCTGAGAGGTGAGGGCAGTCAGCGGGCCGTGAGAAAGGGGCAGGTAAGCCTTTAATCTCCCGGCTACTTTCCGCCTGACACCTTTGACAGCTGGCACCACCACCACCCTCACCACCACTCTCCTCTCCCCCCTCCCCACAGCCCCCATTCCCCTCCCCTCCCCCTCCCCTTGCATTCCTGCCCACCTGTACCCCGCCCTCTTGACACTTTGATGACCGCCCCTCACACCATGGTCGGAGCTGCGGACTGGCAGTGAGTGTAGTTAGTGTCCGTGATTTGCTCTGCAGTTGGCCTTCTACTGCTGTAGCCTAGTGGTTGGTGTACCTACATACTATGTTGTAGGGAACTAAGGAGAGGTTTTTTTGTTGTTCTTCTTTTACTACTTTTTCGTCCTCCCTTTCTTTTGTAGCGAAAGCGATTTTTTTTTTTTTACTAGTCCTTCGTTTCGTGAAAGTGATTTTTTTTGGTCTGTGCTTGTTTCCAGTCCTTCGTTTCACTGGTGTGGGGTGAAAATGATTTTTGGGGGAGGTGTTCTATCGCTCTCTTTCTTTGTTGGTAGTAGTGAGTGATACAGTGTTGAGGTAGTGTCCCAGTTGCTGTGGTTTGTGTGTTGTGGTGTAGAGTTGTTAGGACAGCTGTAGTGCGTGTTTGTGGTTTCTGAAACGCTTGGTTCATTCGTTGTCAGCTGTTTTCTGGTTATACTCGCTTT
>CM060329.1:7374964-7376118 GCA_030674155.1 Stramonita haemastoma
CTCTCTCTTTTCCCCCCTTCTCTCCTTCTCCTCTCTCTCCCCCTCTCTCCCCCCTCTCTCTCTCTTTCTCCTCTCTCTCTCTCTCTTTTCTTTATATATATTATAAACATATATACATCCCACAAAACCACACACAAAACAACACACCCCACACACACACACAACACACACCCACACACACAAATTTTTCATGTTAATTCCACCATAAAAATTTTTTGCGAGTTGTTTTTGAAGCGCTAAGTCAGAAATTAGCCGGTTTCGTGTGTCTTTTTATCCTCATGCATATATGCTGAGTTGTAAAAATGCATCAACATAGAAAAAATCGTGTTTATGAAAGCGGAATGTCGTGTGTCATAACAGTCCCCCCCCCCCCCCCCCCCCCCCCCCCCCCCCCCCCATGCCCCACCCTTCAGCTTACCCGGTTTGCATTCATCCCCAGTCGCCCCCCCCCCCCCCCCCCGCCCCCGCGATTGATTCAAAATGCATGTCTAAAAAACCCGGCATCCACGTACACACCCGTTGCTCACATGAGTGGCGCACACACTCGCATTCCTGCACCTAAAAGTCTAAGGCACGTGCGTGCACACAGGCGCGGGAATCCCCCCCCCCAACCACCCCCCACACCCCCCAGAAAAAACCAAAAACACTAACCCAAAACAAGAAGATTCACTTGCAAAAGGTTTTATGGGCATGTTTTTTCCTAAATGAACAAAAATGCGGGGACATTACCACCCTGTTTCGAGGAGATCGTCTTTGTCCCGTAACTTCATTATCCCATTTATTGCTCTCAAATCGTTTGGAAAGAAGAGAGCGACAAGACTACAGAAAACAGAGTCAGGACAGAGAGAGAGGCAGGTGAGAGCAGTTTGAAACTCTTAAGATCTTTCTTGTTGTATTTTCTTCTCTGTGTTCTTCTGCGTTCCTGTTTGTATCGAAAGAACGAGAGATGGAAAGACAGAGCAGGAAAAAGGGGCATTGTATTTTTACCCCGAAATTTGTGGTAAAGGGTACAAACTACCCACCCCCCAAACCCATCTTGTATAATCAACAAACACACCAGTCGACCCCCCACCACTATCTATCTATCTATTATCCATCTATATGTCTATTTTTATCCATCATTTTCTATTTTATTATCTATCTTCCTTGTTTGG
>CM060329.1:7381218-7383718 GCA_030674155.1 Stramonita haemastoma
GATAACCCCCCCCCCCCCCACCCCAAAAAAAGACTTGCATTTTTTTTAGTGTTCTACATGTTGGTGATAATTCTATCACAGGAAGCCATGAAAGCAAGTTTCTTAGTAAATTGGCCAGTTCCTGCTATTTTGACAAAATAGTTCAAGACTTTGAAAAAACACACATATTGACTAGTTTGGATTGATTGCTTACAGTAATGAAAGATTAGTATATTATTTTTAAAGCGAAAAGTTTAATTTTCAATAAAAATTGAGAAGAAAGCAATGTGGTGTTTCACTTACCTAAAAAACGTCTGATAAATTTTGTGACAATTTGTTAAGATTATTTTGCCATGCGTACTTAGTGAGATACGAACAAACAGAAAGGAAAACTCACAAAGAAAATAGTTTCTTTGAGGAAATAAGTAGTGGAGGAAAAAACAAGTGCAAGTAACTACTTAAAACTTCTCAATCGTTTTGAAAATAACTTATCAAAGATTCCTTCTTTTTTTTTCAATGAAATAAAAAGAAATTCTAGGAAATAATGTCTTTCAATGGCAGCATGGAAGAAAATAGCTTCTGCGTGATCCCTAGGATGCTATTTTTTTTCTGTTTTAGCAAGAGGTGCTAGACTGACTCGGGCAAAGGGCAGATTCGGCATGTGTGTTTGATGCATGCATTTTGTCAAAACATGTTGGCCAGTGATGACTCATAGTGCACCTACCATTAGCACACACGTGGAAAAGCAGGGTGGGTGCTGGAAAGCACTCAGAGCACCCATCATGTACCCTGTTCAAAATCTTTGTAAATATTCAACAACAAAAAGTAGAAGAAGAGGGGGGAGTCTGTGATGTGTTGCCATGACAGTTGACGTCACAAACTCCTTCAGATGGAAATATTCTTTACCCAGGCCATCTATAATCCCCGCTTCTTTCATTTCAAAAGCGCGTTTAATTGAGTAAAGCTTTCACATCTGACGAAAACGAATGGCAGAAACAGGAACAGCACAGTCATTTGGGTGGTGTGGTGGTGGTGGGTGGTGGTGGTGGTGGTGGTGGTGGTGGTGTGTGGTGTGTGTGTTGCGTGTGTCGTGTGTGGTGTGTGTGTGTGTGCGTGCGTGCGTGCGTGCGTGCGTGCGTGCGTGGTGTGTGCGTGCGTGCGTGCGTGTGTGTTTGTGTTGTGCGTGCGTGCGTGCGTGCGTGCGTGGTGTGGAAACAACTACAGAGAATCGACAGGCCGCGCCGATTTTATGGCTGAAACAACAGCGATGCATTACTAGCTATTGATGAATCATATTTCATATTGAATTTCAGTCGAAGCAATTTAGGTTTTATTGTTTGATTGATTGATTGGCTGATTGATTGACTAATTCATTGATTTTGAATGCCTTTGTTGTATAGTCGTTTTCAAAAAAATATCAATTCATTTACAGTTACAACAAAAACTTTAACATGTTTCCCTCCTAAATAGTTTCTGACCTCTAAGCTGGCGAGAAAATCGGTCATAGTAGAAGAAAACGAAAGCTTTGTCGAAAGAGTTGATGAAGATTTCATCAACTTTTTTTAATCATTTTACAGCATAATATTCAGTTTATTTCCAGCGTGTAAACAGTCCATCCAAATTCGGTGTACGGTACTCTTGAGATAAGGACAGCAAACACATCTTCACTTCATCACAGTGTTTCTCTGTTACCGACCCAACACACACTATGTTTTTCTTGTTAAAGAGTCATCCTAATCACTCCGGAAGCTGCACATTCCCCAGATAACGACCACTTTACATTAAGGACAAAACAAAGACGGGCTTTATGTCGGAACCGTCTCAGAATTCTTTGGGGAATGTTCTCAAGACGTACGTATCTTCTTCTGTTGCGTACTTGTCTGTGTATAACAGTTCTGTGAATCGAGTTCACTTATGCCAAGAGTTAGGAAATGTCAAGAGTTGGGAAAATAAGTGAGGGAAACGATTTGAAGAGAGGACAGGACAGGACAGACGGACAGACAGACAGACAGACAGACGAATAAGGTAGGGAATGTTTGTTGTGGACATCATGCGCTGAGAGTAGGATGCTTGCTCAAATTGAATGTATGTGTACATAGAAGGGAAAAGTGCGTATCTATGCACGAGTGCCTATCTTATACAGTGTGGTGTTTGTGTGTGTGTGGTGTTGTTGTCTGTCTGTCTGTCTGTCTGTCTGTGTGAACTGCTGTAGATGTGTCTGTCTATTTCTATTTGTCTGTCTCTTTGTGTCTGTGAAATGTTGTGGACGTATCCATCTATCTGTCTGTCTGTCTGTTTCTCTCCTCTCTCTCTCTCTCTCTCCTCTCTCTCTCTCTCTCCTTCTCTCTCCTCTTCTCTCTCACCTTCCTCTTCTTCTTCTTCTTCTCTCTTCTCTCTCTCTCTCTCTCTCTCTCTCTCTCTCTCTCTCTCTCCTCTCTCTCTCCCTCCTCTCCTCTCTCTCTCTCTGGATGGGAGGAGGGAGGCTGCTGTAAAGTGAAGCAGTAGCAGAATAAAGGAGGTG
>CM060329.1:7391218-7398718 GCA_030674155.1 Stramonita haemastoma
GTCAGGTTTCGTCCAAATCATTCATTAGTAGTAACCCTTCCCTATTTTTAAGTCATCGCAAAACTGGTGTGTTTTGCGATGAAGTGTTAGGAAGTATGGTGATTAGCACTAGAGTCAATCATATTTGATAAGCACTGGACTAAATTATAGTCCATAAGCACTGGAGTCAGTTACATTTGATAAGCTTTGGAGTCAGTTATTTTTATAAGCTCTGGAGTCAGTTATATTTAAGAGTCGCAAGAGTCAATTATATTTGATACATACTGGAGTCAGTTATATTCGATAAATACTGGAGTCAGTCACATTTGATAAGCACTGGTGTCAGTTATATTTGAGAAGCATTGGAGTAAACTATAATAGATAAGCATTGGTGTCAGTTACATTTGATAAGCATTGGAGTAAACTATAATTGATAAGCACTGGTGTCAGTTATTTTTGAGAAGCATTGGAGTAAACTATAATAGATAGGCACTGGAGTCAATTATATTTGATAAGCATTGGAGTAAACTATAACTGGAGTCAGTTATATTTCGTTAGCACTGTAGTTATTCTTATAAACTCTGAAGTCAGTTATATTTGATAACCACTGGAGTCAATTGCATTCGAAAGTAGAAGAGCGGGTGGTCGATTCATATCTAGACTCTGTTCCATCGTCAGGATGAAGGATGGAAGAAAGGAAAGAAGACATGCAGAACTGACAAATCCACTCACCCCTGCTCTGTGTCTGTGTCTGTGCGTGCGTGCGTGCGTGTGTGTGTGTGTGTGTGCAGCAGTTAACAGTGAAGGTTTGGAGGGGGATTACTATACTGGGATGTCTAAGAACTACGCCCACCCAGGGGACTGTTTCTGAATTTTTTTTTTTTTTGGTTTTACAAAACGCTTGGATCAGCAAAGTGGGATATGTACTGGCATGGCTCTAAGCTCTTTATGAATAAAATATCCTTTTAGGACCATTTTCGGAATTGCAGTTTTTTGTTACTCCCTCTGCTCTCGTTTTATTATGTTTCTCTGTCTGTCTACCTGCCCCTCTTCTCTCTCTCCTCTCTCTCTCTCTCTCCTCTCTCTCTCTCTCTCTCTCTCTCTCTCTCTCTCTCTCTCTCCCCTGTCTCTCTCTCTCTTCTCATCTCGTCTTTCTCTCTCTCCTCTGTCTCTCCCTGTCTCTCTCTCTCTCTTCTCCTCTCTCTCTCAGTCTTTTCTCTGTCTCTGTCTCTCTCTCTCTCTCTCTCTCTCTCTCTCTTCCACATGCAGACTATGCTCTCTTGCCTCTTTCAGTGAGCTAGCAAGAGATTAAACTGTCAGAGATCTTTGATTTACAAGACAAAAAAGGAGTTGATTTGTTTTATTCCAATCAATAAGTTCAAGCTGACATACCACTGTAGCCTATCTAAACCATGATCATGGAAGTAAGTCAAGAGTCGTGAACGTAAGGATTCCAAAATCTGACCGGGGGGGGGGGGGGGGGTCGGGGGGGGGGTCACCTCGCAATCAGTCTGATAGTGTGCTTCAAACAATGGCAAGATGTGTCATTGTTCCCAGAGAAAGGAAAAAATCTATGCTTCAAACAATCACAAGATGTGTCATTTTTCCCAGAGAAAGGGAAAATATATGCTTCAAACAATGGCAAGATGTGTCATTGGAAAGGAAAAAATCTATGGTGATGATATATATTATCTCTGTCTGCCTGTCTCGGTCTTGCTTTTTGTCTCAATCTGTTGAATGTACCCCACCACCACCACCACTACCCCTATCGCTGCCTCTCTTTCAGCCCCCCCCCCCCCACCCCCCCACATATCCCAAATACTGACAGATGGTTAGGACCAGATACTGTCCACACTGTGACTGATAACCGTCATCCATAGAGATGATCTGTTTTATGTCACCCACTGCCATTACAACCCTACCCCTACCCCCCGCCCTCACCTCCGCCTCTACCCCCACGTAAAATCAGCAGTTTGTGGGATGAGGTATTGCCGCACTGTCAGCAATAAACTGGGGAGTAAATTTACAGCTGACAGTAAAAGAGCAGACCTCCTATATTTCCTCACCTTCTGTCGTTAGCACGAGGGATGGAGGGAGGGAGGGATAGAAGAGGACAGGGTATACAGACAGGAGGATGAATGGATAGATGGATGGATGGATGGATGGAAAGAAAGAAGACGAAGGAGAAAGGTTTGGCAGCGCCTCCTCTTCTGAGTGTGCCGTTAGCGATAACGGTTGTGGGTTGGGTGTGTGGGATTCAGGAGTCCCCGGGGAGACAGACCTGTGTGGATGTTTGTACAGGAACGGTGTATCGTCGGCACACTGCCTTCTTCTTCTCTTGGACAATTTCCAGCACTGGCCGCCACCTTCTTTCCTCTTAGTGATAAACTTTTCTTTCTTTGGGGTGGGGGGGGGGGGATGGGTGGTGGGTGGGTGAAATTGCATTTCTGTCTCTGTCTGTCTCTTTCTGTCTCTGTTTTTGTCTGTGTGTGTGTGTGTGTGTGTGTGTGTGTGTGTGTGTCTCTCTCTCTCTTCTCTCTCTCTCTCTCTCTCTCTCTTCTCTCTCTCTCTCTCTCTCTCTCTCTCTCTCTCTCTCTCTCTCTCTCTCTCACACACACACACACACACACTCACTCACTCACTCACTCACTCACTCACTCACTCACTCACTCACTCACACCCACCCCCTCACCACCTGTTTTGCTCAGCTAAAGCTCTGTCCCTTCGTTTTCCCTGTTGCCCAATACATACAGGATTCTCAGTTGACATCTGCCACACACGAGACAACCCGTATGGTAAGTGTGTCATGACAATATCTCTTCTACTGGAAGCAGACCACAGCCAACATGGTGAGTCCAGGTCAGCTACACTGCATCATATGTGCATACACTCGGGGACTAGATGTAAAAAAAAAAGTACATGAGTGCTTATTCCATTATCCTCAATATATATATATATATATATATATATATATATATATATATATATTAAAAATATAATCATGAAGTTGGCCTCCTGCACACATGATCATTCTATGGCCCATATTGATGTGATGTTATGTGATGTGCAAGCCGACCATAGTCTTCTTTTCTCGTTCGCTTTACACTGTCAGGTGTGTCTGGGAAAAATAATGGCATGTCCTTTCCAGCTCCTTTCGCGGGCCGTACAGCTTGGTCACCGTAGTCTTAAACCCTAGGTATTTCTCCTATAAACTACGATCTCAGTAGCTGAGACTCCTCGGTGTTAATATTGTTGTTGTTGAATTAACTCACTAGATAGTAATTAATATATCTCCATGTTTTTCTCTCTTTTTTTTTGATCGATGTGGAAAAAAAAACAGGTATTAACCACCATTTATTTTTCTGCTGAGGAAACTCTCTCTGTAATGCCACTTTATGTCACAGCAGATTTCTCTGCGTGAAATTCGGGCTGCTCCCCCCGGGGAGAGCGCGTCACCATAAGTGCAGCGCCTACCCATTATTTTTTCTCCTATCTGCGTCTGTATTTGTTTCCCTATCAGAGTGACTTTTTTCTACAAAAATTTGCCAGGGACAACCCCCTTATTGCCGTGGATTCTTTTACGTGCGCTAAATAATGATATGTAACACACGGGACCTCAGTTTATCGTCTCATCCGAAAGACTAGCACCCAGACCACCACTCATGGTCTAATGGATGGGGGGAAAGTTTGGGGCCCAAACGGGATTCGAACCACCGCACACTCCGACCCGGACTGTTCGCTTTCAAGGCAAGGCGCGTTACCTCCTAGACCACCGATCCACCGGAAGAAACAGTTGGTGCCAACAGATAAGCAACAACAACCACGGGATGCAACATTCCCTAGGTACCTTCAACTCTTCCCTCCCCACCCACCCCTTTCTCCTTCAAATGTCATATAGTCCTGAGCATTACACCCCTTGGTTTATGCAGTCATAGATAATTCAGCATGTGCATTCTTCTCGTTCTCTGCTGGTACGGAATGCGCTCCTGTTTTTTTGGCCATATGTCAATCACACACACTACATGGGGAGAGAGAGAGGGGGGGGGGGAGGGGAGAGAGAGGGGAGAGAGAGATGAGAGAGAGAGAGAGAGAGAGAGAGAGAGAGAGAGAGAGAGAGAGAAGAGAGAAAAGAAGAAGAAGAAGAAGAAACAGAAGGATAAAGTCGTATCTTGAAGGTGATACATTCTTGACATCTGTTAGCCCCATCCTGCAGTGCTCTCCCTTCTTTTGCCTCAGTAAAAAAAAAAGGGGGGGGCAGACAACCTGAGGTGACGTAAAACAAGCCTTGCTCCCAGGTGGCAAACAAAGACCCACTTTTTCTAAGTTCAGCATCTCCCCGTGTGCTCCTTTGTTCTGTGCGGTAAAGGGCCGGACCTCTCAGCCTCCTTGCAAACATGTCATTTCTTTGAAGATCCTTCTATCCGCGCTCGGTGGCCGGGAAATAGCTCCTCCGTGTTTCACGTGCTCTTTAGGCCCCTGCTAGGCTATGTACACTGTCTCAGCGCAGTTGTCTGTGCAGAGGTTGTTACCTGCTCTGCCCCTTGTGGCTGTGCTTGTGTGGAAGGAGGAGGAGAGGAGTCTTGACATTCATCCCCTCCAGCTCTTGTGTCAAGACAAACAGAGAGAGGGAAAAAGGGGGGGTGAGGATAGACAGGGTTGTGGTAGTAAAAAGAAATTCTAAAACTCAGAGAGAGACGGGGGGCATATACAATAAACAACGTACGTACGGTTTGCATAGACATATATACATACATACATTCATACATACATAATACATTACAACATACAATACTCATACATACATACATACACATACATGATTTAATACATTATACATACATTAATACTACAACATACACACTACACCATCCATCTAATACATACATACAACATTACATACATACTACATTCACACAATAATACATCATAATCTTTACACTAATAATATACAAAGATTTGTTTGGTTAATCTTAAAACTAGCCCAAAGTCATGCACAATTTAATTACTTTTTTTTTTGGGGTTAAAGGCAAACTTTATGAAATACAGACTTTTAAATTTAGTTAAAAAAAAATTTCGATGGTATGTGATATCCTCTATCTTCATTTCTATTTTTTTTTTAGAGGATACTTTTAAAGACACAAAACTTTGAAACCTTCACTGTTACTGTGATATCTGTATTTGATTCCTGTCTGACGGACTGCGTGAATAGTATGGTTGATCAGCTGCAGGAAGAAGCCGCTCTTGTAGGAATGCTGTGTCATTGATTTCAGAACTGGTCACCTTACACTCTGTCTTACTTCCATTATCGTAATGACAGCCATACGTAGCTTTGTGTAGTAATCTGCTGGCTGAAAATATTCATGTCTGAGTGGGTGCTGTTTATGTTACTTAAAGAACGTTGTGCGTGTGTGTGTGTGTGTGTGGTGTGTGTGTGTGTGTGTGTGTCTGTGTCGTGTGTGTGTGTGTGTGTGCACACGCGCGCGCGCGCTGAGTCTGTTCCAAAAAGGGGAAGTATAGCTAAAAAGGGTTCGTTTCACAGTGTGCAAATGTATGCACATGTACGTTCATGCAGCTCTGATAACAAAAGGAAGTGGCTGTGTTATGTTGTGTGTCCAACACTGACCCAGATTCCGCTGAACAGACAAGCGGTTTTGTTCATGTTATGACAGAGATAGGAGGACTCACCATTCTGGCCAGACCTCCCCTGAGGTCCCCATCCCCCTGCTCCCAGACAACAAGTTGTTGTGTGGCCTGAAGATGGCTGGGCTAAAAGCGATACAGCACATTACAGAAGCAGACGACAGACGTGGTCCTTTTCCCGCGCTTCATTCGGCCTCTTCTCGCCCCTGCCGGCCCTGGTGATTGCCTAAACGGAAGTCATCGTCACTGACCTCCCCTGGGAGGCAAGGGGGATAAACTGGGGCCTTCCCTCACGTCAATTATTCATGGGCACAAAATGTCACTGGACGCCTGCTTCTCTCCCCTTGGCTGACTCTATTGCCATTTTGGTGTTGGATGCTTTTCTCTGTGTGTGTGTGTGTGTGTGTGTGTGTGTGTGTGTGTGTGTGTGTGTACACGAAACTTCCTTGTTTCCCCACTTGTAAACGTTGAGCATTGCAGCATTGTAGTTAAAAATCTGAGTCTGTTGTGATTGTAAAAGCTAACGAACGGGAAATACTTTTGATTTCTAAAGGTAAAAAGTCGTAGTTTCTAATTAAATTTTGTATCTTGATTTGTTTTTAACCAGTTGCTTGCAGACTGAAGTTCAGCAATATTTGTAATGGGATCTGACTTAAATTTTTAGAAAAGAGTAACATCAGAAATTTTTTATTTTAAATCTAATAATCAGGAAATGGAGAGACACAGAGAAGAGAGAGAGAGAGAGAGAGAGAGAGAGAGAGAGAGAGAGAGAGAGAGAGAGAGAAGAGAGAGAGAGAGAGAGAAACCTCGTGATATAGCTAAAACGATACATCAACCAGCAGATCCTAGGGGTATACATAAGATAAGAAACACGAGGTCTCACACATGTCCTAACAACAATACATCATGCACACACACACACACACACACACACACACACACACACACACACACACACACACACACACACACCCCTGCCCAAGCGGTACCATACTACAGGTAAAGACAGCAGCACACCTGAAGAACTGGATGTTGGGCAGAGTATGCACCTTGCTGTTTTTCTTTCACCTGAGGGGCTGAAACGCCTGACTAACAGTCCCAGCCAGGGCCCACGCCGCTGCGGGGTCTCCGCCACCTGAGGGCAAGCCGACTGCTGTGGCAGGGCAAAGTCAACACAGCAGCAGCAGCGAGCCGGGCCGTCTCTGCTCGCCTCATCACACCGCGGCCAATGGGATGTGAAATTCCGCTTTTATGGCCTCTTCCCGCGCTTCTTCCCCCGGCCGTCACGCGCTGTTTACGTGGCCTGTTATGATTGGCGGATGATTTCTCGTCATCACCAAGGCGTTGTTTGGACGAGGGGGCAGACCCGAGTCAGTGAAGCTTTCACCAGAAGTGAGAAGACTTCCCCCCCCCCTCCCCTGATGTTACTTTATTTTCCTTGTCTTCTTCCTTCAGTTGTCTTTCCTGCTTAGAAGTTTTTGGTTCTGAAGCAGGTGGACTGAAAGATGGAAGGTTTGATATATACTTGACAGGTATCTGTCTTCAGGTAGCCATGGAAAGGTTTCCAAGAATGGTGGGTGTCCTTATTCCCCTGTGGTTAGGTATATCCAGCCCATTCTGGGGTGGTTAGTGGTTCATATTCCTGCGGAAATATTCTTTGGTTTCAGATGGTATGGTTCCCTTCAGGGCGGGATAGCTCAGTGTGAGCGCGCTCGCTTCCCCCAATAGGTAAGCAGCATCGAGCGTGGTTACCAGTTGGATGGGTGACTGGCTTGGATGACGGTCTTGGCTCAGGCAGTCCCCCCCCCAGTTCACCCAGCTGTAAATGGGTATCTGCCCTCTTTAGGGTCAGGGAAGGTAAAAGCAGTGAGGGAGAGGAGA